>PVLA01011628.1:0-51467 GCA_004027455.1 Hydrochoerus hydrochaeris
CTGAAGACATGGAAAGCCATATGTAAGAGGTCTCCATGGGGGGATTGAGGACCAAGGTCTGACGTTTTGAATTTAGGCTGAATGTTTGGTGCTGCTTGGGAAATGAGAGTTCAGGAGGACCGCAGGGCCAAGTATGATGGGCAGGGAGAGAGGAGGGGCGGAGTTGGGTAAACAGAGGAGGAGCCCACAGGGGTGCAGTAACTGTGAGATGAGGAGGAAGAATAAGGAGGGGAGAGAGGAAGGGGCATGAGCTATGGCTACAGGGGGTGGAGGTATTTCATCTATCAGGTCTGAGAAACAAGAAAGGAGAGAGTCACAGTGGTGAGCTGATAGCGGAGGAGGACCTGTGAAGGGAGTCAAAAGAATTTGGGAGGCCTTGGAGGTTTGGAATAGGTCAGGGCATGCCCAGCTGGACATAAGGTGTTTACCCCCTCTTGCCAGTTTCAGTGGTAAAAGTTACATAAATCTCTTAATGTTAGCCTGTTTGACCTGAGTTTGTTTTAGCCCCAGGGTGTATCTAAGTGCAGCCCAGAGGAGTGGTTTTGCTGGTAATGATTGATTATTACCCATGTGTTCCAATTAGGAAGGGGGGGGCTGGGAGGGCTGGGAATCAGTGGAATCGTCACCTCCAGTGAGGCACAGCCAGGAGGAGCGGAGTCCCAGCAATGACCTGTCTGGTCCGCACCAGAGAGGCCTGTGGGGTCCCGGAGGATGCAGAGGTCCCAGAGGGATGTAGAGTAGTAGGAGGTCGTCCTGATGTGACCACAATTTCGGACAGGCACCCCAAGTAGAGTAGAGGGGAGGCTCACCTTGGACCTGACGAGATGAAGGCCGGTGTTGGATGTTGGCTAGAACAGCAAAGCTGAGGAGTCCCTAGCCCCAGAAAGAGAGAGAGAGAGAGAGAGAGATAGGCCAGTGGGGGGGGCTCAGATGGGGGGGTGGACAAACTCCCCAGGAGCCACACAGCCTCCAACCACTGGAGTCAACAGCACCAACTGATTGATTTGTCCTCAATCTAGAGCAGCGCAGCATATTAAAGCGAGGAGGCAGGTAGATAAGAATAGAGTTTAAATGAGGTGGGGCATGGAGGGGGTCACCACGGAGAAGGCTGTGGCTGCTCCCTGCAGACAAAGGGCAGGTTCTGCCCATACAGCCTCTGATGGGGGAAGGGCTCTGGTGGCTGGTGTGAGCTGATTTATTTTGTGAGGGTGCAGGGGATTGGGTGAACCTTTACATGCCTGAGCTCTGGCAGATTTTGGGAGGGAGAAGCCAGAGGGGCTTCTGGGAAGAAGGAGGTGTGCATTACCAGGGCACAGCTTTCAACCACTGCCATGATGATTGTGCTGTCTCTCAGATGGAGGCTCTAACACTTACCAAGCGTGATGGCACACACCTGAGGCTGGGATCGGTGCCAGTTTGAACCACCCTGGCTACACAGTGAGTTCAAAGCCAGCCTGAAATACATAGTGAGACCTTGTCTCAAAAAATTTTTAAATAATACTAATAATTTACTGTAGTAGATCCAACAGCAGTCTAGGTGTTTCCATGATGCTGTGTCAGAGCTGTGCTTCTGGCCCACAGCCAGGTGGCTGCAGTTCAGGGACATCTCCTCAGTGGTATGGGTGGGCCTCATCAGTGGCATGAAGGCCTTGTGAACAAGCCTGAGGCTCGCTAAGTAAGAAAAATTCCACATGCAGGACTGAAGTGCTGCCCCCAGGAGTCCCAGCCCTGCCTCCCAGGCAGCCTGCAAGTGACTTCAGACTGCCTCACCATCATGGGCACCCAGTCCTGGTGGAAATCCCCTCCCCTGTGTTTCCAGCGAAGCCCCACCAGGACCCTACATAACAAAATGTGCTCCTCCCCTTCGCTCTGCTCCGTCTGCCCACCCAGTACCCTCCCACGTGCGGGCCTTGCACTGCCCAGGCCAGGAAACAGGGTCTGACCTGTCTGCTTCCTACGGCTTCTCAGCCCAGGCCCAGCCAGCAGCCAGCATACGACCTGAGAATCCCAACTCACTGTCAATTAAAGGCCTCTTAGAGCCCAGGTCCCCAGGCCCCTGGGTCCTCTTATCCCTACCACTGGCCCCAGCCCCAGGCACCCAGCTTCCCTCTGCCCCCAATCCCCAGCCAGCTCAGCCTCCCGAGGGAGCCCCAGGCCACCCTTTTCCCACTGTGGAGCCGAAGCGCAGGAAGAGTGCAGCAAAGGGACTGTAGTGAGACTTGCTGCTGTCCTCCCTCCCTGTCCTCTAACTGGTCACACTGAACCAAGAAAAACTGGTCTGGGGCTTAACAATGGTGATTGCATCGTCTCTGTAATTTAGTAGCAGATGGTTAGAGAAACAGCAGCTTCCCCAAGGAAGCAAAGTCTGCTTTTGAGAAGTGCGGAGTTTTTACTTTGTTTCCCTGTGGTGCTTGACACCAAGATGGAGTCTGCCATTTGTTGATTCTTTAACATGTCCAAGAAGAATGCAGAGCGATCAAACCACTCTTCTTGGGGTCCTAAACTTTGGGGGGTACTTGCTGCACCCCAGGCTCCAAAGGTCCCTGCCACCACCTTTGTGACACCTGAGGCTGTGTGGGCAGAGACACCCCTGGGACCTTCCCCAGCAGGGCAGCCAGGACACGGGCACCACGGCACCCTGCACCCCTCCCCTCCCCGCCACGGCACCCCGCATCCCTCCCGTCCCCCCAGCCTGAGTCCTGTTCCACCCACCCCGCCTTTGACTCACTGCCTGTGGAGCGCACCAAGATCAAGCTTTCTCAGAGCCCAGAACTTTGGCTCACGCGGAGACCAGGCCCGGAGGAGTCGGAGCAGGTGAACCACCGCCACCTGGCTGCCGTTGCCATGGGAACCGCGCAGCGGCTTTGGCGTCGCTGGGTTCGGCGCCCCCGCAGGGCGGACCAGCGCCTGGCCAGGCCTCGGGACTACGGCTGGCTCTCCCGATTATCGATGACAAGGCCGAGGACCCCCACCCCACCCCAGGCCCTCCAGCCAGAAAGCAGAAGGAAATGACCCTTGCGGGTCGGGGTTTCTTCTCCTAATGCGGCCAACACCTGCCCGGCAGCCGTCCTCCACCCCGTATGCATTGTAGACCATGCCCGCGTGCTGCACTGGACAGGCCACTGGACTCTAGAGCTGCCCTGACCGGGCCCTGGCCGCCCCCTTCCAGCTCTGAAGCCTCACTGCTGCCCCTCGCATGCTGGAAAACGCGAAAGTTCTGGGTGCTGAGACCCTCAGTTCTGTGCAATCCTTCCTCCCCTAGCACCGGCCTGAACCCTAGCCCAGCCAGCCTGCCCTCACACCCCACTCAACAGTCGGGGCTCCGGAAAAGTTGCCTGTCAGAAACACCATAAAGCAAGTACAACACACTGTCTATTTGGAGTGGCTTTACTTGTGCTTATTGAAATTTTAGTAATAACCACACACACACACACACACACACAACCACACAGCATAGCAGGAAGAAGGTACTAGAAGATAAGAAAGCATCAGAATTATTTGCACCCAGAAGAGACTTTATCAGTCATTGCTGGGGGAATGAAGATGGCTTCAAGGGACAGGCAAACACCACCTAAGTTATAGTCACTGCCCTCCAATCCAGCAGTCCCATGCCAGCAAATCAAGTCTACAAATATTACTGCACACAGACCAAGGCAGCTGGGCACATCATTCACTGGGGCCTTCCCTGCAATGACAATAGGTTGGAGGGTCCCCAGCAGTCCCAAGGGACTGGTTATGCGCTAGGACCCGGCCACTAGAGGGACACAGAGCTGTTGAAGACAGCAGTGAGATCTCCCTGGCCAGTGCTGAACCATTTCCTGGGCACACAGGTGAGTGGAGAGCATAGCTCCCTTTTTAGGAAGAGAAAATAACATATTCATGCACAATTACACAAAGAAACACTAGAAATGGACACAGGCGGGCCAGGGATTTGGCTCAGTGGCATAAACGCCTGCCTGGCAAGCATGAGGTCATGAGTTTGATCCCCGGTACCAAAAAAAAAAAAAAGAAAGAAAGAAATGGACACAGGAATCTAACGCTGGTGGTGCTAGGGCTGGAACCCAGGGGCTTATGCAAGCTATGCAAGCACTCTGCTGCCGGGTTCCAGCCCCGGGCCAGCATCATTTTGGGTGTTAGACCTCTAATGTGTCTTCTGCTGGAAGCTAAATATAGTCTTTTTGAAAAGTACACTTAGGCCAACAAAATGTTTTTAAGCTGGTAACTTCACAAAAATACATGAGGTTGGGCATCACCTGCCAGATGATGCATGGACTCTGCGTGTGCTGTCTCCTTCCCGCTGGAGGAAGAGTCACGGGGGGTGGGGGACAGTGACCCTCCTGTTCATCCTCGTGTCTCCAGGATGGAGCATGTAATAGGTATTCAAAAAATATATATTGACTAGAAGGCTACTGTTTTGTGAAAACTGACAGCCACAGATAAAGATGCCAATCAGGCCCGGGGCGCAGGACCAGCACTGTTCACTCTGCTGAACGAGAATCACCATAGTGATAAGGCAGCGGGAGAAAGGGCCCTGCGGTTGCTACCAGCAGCAGCCTAAGCCACTGGGCCCTGCCTTGCCAGAATGAGGGGCACATCTCTGGCTGCAGCTTTGTGGGGCTTTTGGGGGAGGGGTAAAGTTTTATTCATTTTAACAGCAAATGTTGAAAGTATTTAAATATGCGTTATTCCTTGAACCCTTAGCTGTGTTACAGGAGACTTGGTTTTCTTGCCATTTCTTTCCTTTGCTGATTAGAAGGAAAAAAAAAACAGGAAATCTGGTTTATATATAATTTGTCACACATGTAACGTATCCAACTTTGTAAGCACTCCAAGTTTTCATTAACTCTGCTGAAATATATTTACATTAAGAATCTTTCAGCCCTAATGTCGTTAGTTTCAAACTTCCAAACTTAGTTGTTTTGCTCAAAATGCAGATTAGAGCCAGATGGAGGTCCAAGCACCCCCATTTGACCTCTCTTCCAGTCAAAACCTCACAAGTGGTAGAATATCTTCTCTGTGTGGAGGAAGCAGAAAGGGGAAAGACAGGGGAAGGAAGGCACATTGCACCATTACAGGGAAATAAGAAGTCAGCGTCACTGGACCGCAACCTCTGCACCCAGCCGAAACCTGAGACTGGACCCATCATGTGGACCCGTCATGCAGAGAGGGGAGAAGTGTGCTTACTGCCTGCCCCCAGGAGGGATGAGGCACCCCTCCACACACAGGGAGGGGAGCCCGCCCTGGCCCCGTGTCAGCACAGGCAGGCGCATTACACAGAATCATGATGCTAGCAGTGCTTATGTAGCAAGTTAGCACATGGCCGAGAATCTGTAAGCATTTGAGGAAACCAGCACAGTGATAAGAGGGTGTCATACCTCATGTCAGAGCATTATGACCAAAGGATATTAATAGTGAAAATTAAGATGGATAGACAGACAGATAGATAGATAGGGTCTTTGTTTTTCCAATACTGGGAATTGAGTCCAAGGCCTTGTACATGCGAGCTAAGTCCTCTAATACTGAACTGCACCCCAGCCCCTCATGTTTTATTTTCAGGCAAGATCTCACATAGTTGCCAAAGCTGGCTAATCCTCCTGTCCCAGCCTCTCAAATAGCTGGTATTATGGGGATGCAACACCGCTCTAGATAATAGTTGTAATTGATATTTTCTAAGAAATGATAGGGTGTATTTCACCTACAAAAGTTAACTATAAATAGTACAAACTAAAAATTAACTTTACAAACACAATAGATGGGGTGAACAGTGAAATAAACACTGTGCAGTAACATGGGGATAGTGGCACAGAAGACCAAGCCAGGGGATTCATCCAGGATCGTCCTGAAAAGTGCAAACAGGCAAAGAGATAAACTGAAGAACTGTGGGTTAAAAGTCACCAGACATGGAAGGCAGGCCCGGAAACTCTAGTATTAATATAACAGGAGGCCCAAAAGGAAAGAACAGGTCCAGGGGGAGTGAGGAGTATTGGAAGGTCCCACAGAGTCAGCAAAGGGGATCCAGCACCATAGAGAGACATTCGTCCTGCAGCTGACAGAGCTCACTCAGTACTGAGCACTGAGTGAATCACAGGTAAGATGGAATTTTCAAAAATTCATGCAGATTGCAGTGAAGTGATGGAGCACCAAAGATAAAAGGAAAATCCTAACAGCTTCCAGAAAGAGAAAACCATTTATCACAACAGCATGAAAATCAACTTGACATCAGATTATCATCAAATCTGAATACTAGAAGTTAGTAATTCCACTAACATTCTGAAGGAAAAAAAATGTTGTTCACCAAGATTCCGGGACCCAGCCAAACTAGCATTCAAGTGTGGATGCAAACTACAGACATTTTAAAAGATACATGGGCTCAAGAACTCTGGATACACAAAAAATAGTGCTAAGAATCAACAAGTGGGGTCATATCAAATTAAAAGTGTCTGCATGGCAAAAAGAACAACTGAATAAAGAGACAACACAGAATGGAAAACAAAATTACCAGTACCTCTTCAGACAGAGGACTAATGCCTGGAATGTACAAAGAATTCAGAAAATTAAACCCCCCCAAAACAAAAGATTCATTGAAAATTTGGGCAACCAAAATGAATGGACACTTCCAGGAAATGCACAAATGGGTGATGAGTACATGAAAAGAGCTCAACACCTCTGGCCAGCTGCAAAATAAAAATTAACACTGAGAGTCCATCTCACCCCAGAAAGAATGGCCATCAAGAAATGAAATAAGGGCCAGGCATGGTGGTACACACCTGTAATCCCAGCACTCAGGAGACTGAAACTGGAGAATCTCAAGTCTGAAGCCAGCTTAAACTAGGAAGTGAGTTCAAGGCCAGCCTTAACCATGCAGCAAGACCTGTCTTGAAGAGAAGAAGAAGAAGAAGAAGAAGAAGAAGAAGAAGAAGAAGAAGAAGAAGAAGAGGAGGAGGAGGAGGAGGAGGAGGAGGAGGAGGAGGAGGAGGAGAAGGAGAAGGAGAAGGAGAAGGAGAAGGAGAAGGAGAAGGAGAAGGAGAAGGAGAAAGAAGATGAAATCAGATAATAATAAATGCTGGAGAGGCCAAGTAGGCTGGTGGGGTCCTCTGTACTGTTGGTGGGAGGGTAGACTAGTTCAACCTGCATGGAAATCAGTATGGAGATTCCTCAAAAAACTAAAACTAGGAATTCCATTTGACCCAAATGCAGTATTTCCCTTCTACATATCTTCCTGAGTTATAGGCTTCATTTTACAGTGACATATGCACCCCATGTTTATAGCAGCACAATTTGTAATACCTAAATCTGGGAAGCAGCCTGTAAACCGATCAGCAGATGAGTGGACAAAGAAAACATGGTGTTCACACACAGTGGAGGACTACTCTGCCCTACAGAAAGATAAGAAACTTGAGCAATTTGTAGGGAGATAGATGCACCTTGAGACCACAATGTTAAGTGAAATACATCAGATACACAAGCTTAATACCGCAAGGTTTCTCTTATACAAAAAACCCAAAGTATAAACAAACAGCAAGATAAGGAGAGATAATAGAAAATAGAGTCAGGTCTTTCTCAGGGAGGAGGAGACCAAGAGATGAATGGAGTGAGGAGAGGAAAGAAGAGAAAGGGGATGAAAAAGTGAATTCAGATGTGTCCTTCTGCCCATGCACCAACTCTCTGTAAGGAGCATAAACAACACACACTGCAAACACATGCCAATAAAGAAATGAAAATTTTCAAAATTGTACAGGTTCATATCACCTTTAAATTTCCCCCCAAAGAACCCAAGAAAGCAAAACATAAAATATGATAAATGGTAGGATTAATAATGTTTAAACTTAGAGCTGATGCACATGCATTCAACCGGTTTTTTAAATATTAATTTTCAATCTGAAATGAGCTTCCCCAGAGGGAAGCGGCCGCGGAGGCAGCGACCTGAGGGAGAAGCAAATCCCTCTGAAGTGCACACGTTGCTGTTGCTCTCCTGAACCAGGCTTCTTGCAAATTACCCGACTATAATTGCCATGCTTCTGGAAATAATGTAATTCACTCTTCTTAATAAGCTGCAATGATTCACTAAACAATTGGACTAGTGAACCAACTTTGCTTTTTTTAAGTGAATGAAAGAAAGTGTTTGTAAATTTTATTTCCTTAAACCCAATGGCAGGGGTAAGAGAGAGAACTAGATCTAAAAAGAAAAGTATTTAAATTATCACATGGCCTTTGCAGCTCCCTTTAAATGAAAGTACCTCAGGCAGAAGAGCTGCCAGGATGGGAGATTGATCGTGTATGATCTGGGACTATACAGAAAACAGGTTGAAACAGGACAGCCTCTCACCAGGGCCCCTCACTCCCCCTCTGAGCTTCCATCCCAGGCTGCCAGGTTCCCCTGGAGAGAGCACTAAACTGCTGAAATATGGACAGTGAGAATTCCTGACACAGTTGTTCCTAGGCTTACAATGGAGTTGAATCCTGATTAAGTCCACCAGAGGTTGAAAACATCGTAAGTTAAATTGCACTGAAGCCTGGTGTGGTGGGGCACACCTGTGATCCCAGCACTCAGAGGCTGAGGCAGGAGGATCACCGTAGGTTTGAGCCAGCTTCAGCTACATAGCGAGATTCTGCCTCAGGAAAAAAAAAATGTATTGAATGCACCTGACCAATCAAGTCCTTGCCTGGCAGCACTGTGCACCCCAGCATCCCTGAGCCTGAAAACCCGGCACTGACAGAGCTTTGCCCACGGCATCTGCAAGAGGTCGCAGCACACACCCTGGCCAGAAAAGACCTAAGCTCCAAATCCGAACCACCCTTGCTGCAGAATGCTTCATGTCATTGGAAGGTGAGGCCTCCTAAGGCAGGGACCATCGTATGTCAACATATTAAATTGAGGAAAAGTATCTCCTCACTCCTTTCAAGTCCCACAAAGAACTCTGCGTGCCAGTTCAGAAACAGCAGGCTGCCAGCGTGACCGACTGGATGCAGCTCTTCTGCTGCTCAGCGCCAGGTGGGCTCCACGTTGCCGCCCCTGACCCCGGGCCTGGCCCACGGGCTGTAAGCAGGTGCTACAGGAGCAACATCTGATGTGTGTTTTTGTGCTTAGATCGCCCTCTCCAGCCCTGGTCATTAACCCAGATGAGCATGGCCCTGCCAGTTCTGGGAGGAGAGGATGAGCAGTGGGAAACACTGGCCTGCCATTCCAGCAACCTGCGAACTTCAAGTAGAACCTAACATTTAACACTGGATGTCACTAGAGCTGGGGGTCGCTTGTTAATGCCACATCTATGGCAACAGCTGACTGACACATGGGAAGCAGGTGGCAGGTACCTCTGCAACAGGTATGAGGAGTGATGCCTGCACCTTGTGTTGCAATGGCTGCTCTCATTTTATACAGAACAAGCACTGTGGTTTAAAAAAAAAAAAAAGCCACTTTCCAGGAACTCACAGTAGCATGAGCACTCCTGCAGGCCACTGGCAGGGGGTACAGGGAACCCTTTAGAACAATTCAGAGGAGTCTTCAACATGCTGGCACCCACTGCCCAGGACTCTCACTTCCGGATATTGATCCTCAGGAGTAACCCTACGTAGAGAAGAAAGCCCTGCGGAAATGTGGTTTGTAATAGAAAGAAGCACTGACCGAATGCTCGTCCTCTGAGACTCTACCTGCTCCCTCTCATTCAGGCTCACAGTGCTGTGAGTTTCTGCAGGGCCCAGGCAGGCAGAATTGTTCTGCCCAGGGAGCACAGTGACAGAAGCGGTTTAAACAAGCCCCTGCTCCACACACTGTGCTGCCTGTAGCCGCCACAGAGAGGTGCAGGATTCTCTCACATCCTGGAGCATGCAGCAGCCACTGCAGGGACAGCAACGTTTTAAATACCTCAAAAAAAGATTATGAAGGGGGTGTGAACAGAAATGGGATGGGCCACGTGCCTATACAAAGTACTCACAGCAAACATATTCATGATGTGCAGCAAACATGAACTGATAAATAGATGATACGAAGCTATATAGAAAATAGTAACGTACAAAACTGACTGCCTAAAATGCTTCCCAGGATAAGGCAGGATCTAAATATATTAAAAAATAAAAATATACTACTTACAAAATCAAAGAAATGTGTAAGTTACAGCTATGAGACTCACAGTAGTGATGGTTGATACATTGTGTCAACTTGAGAAATTTAGAAGTTGAACCAAGAGACTCAGCAGGGAGCAGGGATCCTTGTTTGTAAATATCCTCAGCCTGTGCAAGAGGAGGATGCAGAGCGACTGTGAGTGCTCCACCAGCCCTGGAATGGGGGGCGGCCTGTGTACAATAGAAGGGAGGAAAAGAGACTTGTTTCCCCTTTTTACTCTGGCTGCTTTTGCTGGCTGCTGCCTTGAAGTGTCGCCCCACCCTGCCTTTCAGCCTGCTGATTACAGACTGAAACCTCCACAAACCCTTCATTCTGGGTGTGGGGTATTTTGTTCTAGCAATGAGAGAAGAGTAACCAAGACACAGGGGAAGTGCTCACAAGGGGTGTGGCACCAGCATGTAGTACCAGCACTGGCAGCGAGGAGGAAGGAATGACTGGCCTGGACAACACAGCAAGACCCTGCCTGTGGAGAGAGGTGGCACCCCACGTGTTTGTCAGGGTGCGGAGCAACCAGAACTCTTAGACCTTGTTGCCAGGAATATAAATTAAAAAGCACTTTGGAAACTTTTTGTTAAACATTCTCCAACTTTCCAACTCAGTGGGCTTCAAACCAAGACCCCAGAAATTCTACCCCTGAGGTACTGACTTGGAATAAGGGACGTACCTTCACACAAATAATTGTATGACAATATTGGTCAAAACTTTATTTGTAATAGAAGAAGATGAAAACAACTCAAATGCCCAATCAGAAAATGGGTACAAACTCTTGCATCTAGGGTGAGCTCCTCACCACAGGATGTCGATGCCAGGACCATGATCTTGGGTCTCCAGAACTGTGTAGTGGCTGGGTGTGGTGGCACATACCTGTAATCCCTGCACTCATGAGGCTGAGGCAGAAAGATCACCACGAGTTCAAGGTCACCGTAGGCTACATAGTGAGTTTACTATGCCTGAATTGCATAGCAAGACCTTGTCTCAAAAAAAAAAAAAAAAAAAAAGAACTGTGAGATAAAGAAACTTATCTTTATAAAGTATCCAGCATTGGGCATTTTATTATAGTAACAAAAGGGACCTACTGAGCACCTCAAGTGTCTTATAACTCTGCATCCCTCTAACAGAATGGAGCATGGACAAGGCAATTGTCCCTCCTACCCCTTTCACAGGACAGAGAGGTGTGAGGAAGGCCTGGGTCAGGAGAGCTCACCTGGGCACTGATGCTAAGGAAGTGGACATTTTGGGGGCAGCAGAAATGGGCAGCTGAATGCCCCAGACCAAGCTAATAGCAGACTCTTCAAGGGGTCAAAGCAGGGCCCTGACCCAGAGGGCAAGAGAGCAGAGGCCAGGGAGCTGGAAGACAAAAGCAGCCTCCAAGCAGGCCCTGCAAGGCCCAGGCCACACCACCCAGGACAAGAGTTGAAGGAGGGTGGGGCTGCCACATGACAAGAAGGAGCATGTGGGTCACACCTCAGCCAACCCACGGTAAGAGGACCCAGAGTTCAGGCCCTGGAAAGGCCAAGTGAAGCAGGTTGCTTCCCAAGATCTAAGTGGGAGCAAGTGAAGTCGTCAGTGGAGCTGCAAGGTGCATGGGTCAATATCCACCAGACGGTCCTCAGTGCCACAGGTGGACACCACCTAGGACGCAGAGCTCAGACTGTGAATGCACTGACCATGGAAAAACAAGTGCAGGGATGCACTTGAAATGTATTTATGGACATGTGATTGCACATAAAATAGTGCTTGTCAAATATTTTTGTCTCAGAATATTTTTACCTCTTAAAAAATCATTGCAGATCCTAAAGAATTTTTATTTATGTGGTTTACATATCTCAGTTTCACTGGGGTAGAAAAGAAAATGGAGAATTTAAAATACTTATGCATCTGAGTGTGATGGTGCACACCTATAATCCCAGCAGTCTGGGAGACTGAGACCAGGAGGCTAAAGTTCAAGCCCAACCTAGGATACTTAATGACATAGTGAGACCTTGTCCCCCCAAAATTAAAAAGATCTGGGGATATAGCTCAATGCCAAGGCCCTGGGTTCAATCTCCAATACTGAAAAAAAAAAGGAATATATTATGGCTTGTATCTAGATGTCCCCCCAAAGTCTCATGCTCTCATACATGAGGCTTTTTGGAGCTGGCTGGGTCTAGGGGCATGAAGCTGGGATTGGGAGTGTGGTGTACTGTTAGTCCACTGATTAGTTTAGCGTAGTTCTGGGTGTGGCTCATGGGAAGGACACACTGGGTGTGAGTGGCACCACCAAAAAGGCTCATGGCCTGGATGAATATAAAGGGAAGTTTGCTGCTGCTGCTGCTGCTGCTGCTGCTCCCTGTCTGCATTGCCATGGACTATTTCTCCTCTGTGATGCTCCCGTCATGCCGCCCCACCTTGGAACTAGCCCCGTATGGACTGAAACCTCTATAAACTATAAGCTGAAATAAACCTTTCATCCTTTAACTTGTGGGTGTTGGGTATTTTGCTCCAGCAACAAGAAAGTAACTAAGGTACCAGGAGTGGGGCCATTGCTGTGACATTACCTGGTCGCATGGTAGAGAAGCCTTTGGAATTGGCTTGTGGAAAGAGACTGAGGACATTCGGAGATGCTGGCTGAAGAAGCAGCCCTGGGATGCCGTAAGCAGAACTTGATGAGAGATTCTTGTCAGAGCTCAGAAGACCAAGAAGTTAATAAAAATGCAGCTGGAAAAGACCAGTTCAAGACGTGTTAGTTGGAAAGAAGGACTCCATTGGCAGTTGAACTCCAAGGGATATGTGCTATGCTTGGCAGAAAATTTGTCTGAATTTTGCTGGAGTTCAGAGACTTTTCAAGAAACTGAGATTAACTGTGGCAGACTAATCTGGCTGAAGAAATTTCAAGGCAATCTAATGTTGAGGTGGAGGCATGGCTACTGTTGCCCATCAAGAACAAATGGCCCAGCAGAATGATTTAAAATTTTTTGAGTTTGATCACAAAGGCAGCTCCAGTAAAGTTGTGGCCTGCAAAGATGGAGCAGAGAACATGGTTACTGAAAAAATTATCAATAAAAAGCCAAGATTTTTGAAAGAGGGCATAGAAAAGATGGCCTGAGGACATCACAAGAACCAGCAAGGGTCAAACCTTGCAGCTGCAAAATTACTAAGGCGAAAGAGTTTGCTTTGAGGAGAGAACTTCAGAGATCCATGTTCCAGAATGTTGGTAGCATGGAGAATTTGTTCCTCAGGATTGGATTTATAGGTCTCAGCAATTTGAGCACTCAATCCCTACAGCCAAGAGAAAGAAGTCTGAGAGAGAGAGAAAGAGAGAGAGAGAGGAAGTTTGGCTACTTCTGTAGCTGGCAACAGACCTTGGCATCATCCATGTGGTGCCGGTTTTAAGTGCATGCAGAATGAAAGAGTTGTGGGATCAAAAAGGCTTCCACCCCACAGATTTCATTCCAGGCAGGATGCCCCTGAGAAGGCAGTGTGTGAAGCTGTGAGTGTAAAGGCAAAGATGCAGTGGGGACCCTAGAAGGGTGGAAAAACCAGGAACATGGGTTATCTGAGTAAAACTGCATGGAGGAAGCAGAACCAGGCCGAGACAAGCCATGAGAGCTACAACCACCTGCAATGCAATAGGAACAGAGCCACCCAAGCCCTTTGGAGTTCACATCTTGCCACTGCATGCACCAGATGCTGCGCATGGAACTAACTACAGGATTTACTGTTTTCCTTGCTGGATTTTGGACTTGCTTTGCTCCCAATCCTTTCATTTCCCTTATTTGTATATTGTGGAGTGGAACTGTCTATCTTATATCATTGTATGTTGAACATTTTTAACTTTTTTTTTAACATTTCTACTACAGCTCATATCAAAAACCCTTAAATTTCATTGGTGACTTTGGACTTGGATTTTCAGCAAAGCTGAAACTGTTAGGACTTCAGCAACTCTTAGAGATAGACTAAATACCTTTGCATAAAGGGATGTGCATGGGAGTTTTGGAGGCCGAGGACATGTTATGGCTCCTATCTAGATGCCTTCCCTCCCAAAGCCTCATGCTCTCATGGGTGAGGCTTTTTGATGTTGGCTGGAGCGAAGGTGTGTGATGCTGGGATTAAGAGTGTAGGGTACTAAGTCAGCCCACTGATGGGTTTAGCATGCTTCTGGCTGTGGATGGTGAGAAGACACCCTGGGTGTGGGTGGCACCACCTAAGGCTTATAGCATGGGTGGGGTAAAAGGAAACGGGAAGTCTGCTGTTGCTGCTCGCTGCTGTTCTGCTCCATCCTGTCCTTCCATGAACTGTTGCTCCTCTGCCATCCTCTCTGCCTCACTGCCTCCTTTGGAGCCAGCCCACTATGGAGTGAAGCATCTACAAACTGCAAGCTGAAATAAACCTTTCCTCCTCTAACTTGTGGGTGTTGGGTGTTGGGTAAGTAACCAAGAGAGTATGCAAAAGTAATAATGATGAAAATTGCTAAGAGACTAGATTTTAAATGTTCTTTTCACAAAAAAATAACTATGTGAGGTAACTCACATGTTAATGAGTTTGAATTAGCCATGTCACAATGTATATATATTTCAAAACATCATGTTATAACACCATAATACATGCATTTTTGTCAACTTTAAATATTCTTTTAAAAATTCAAATTGCTGGAAAATTGAAATTTAAAGTTTTTTAAATAAAAGTGTTAACATAAATATTTTTATGGAAAATAACTGTACTCTAAAAAATTAGTAGCAGAATGGCACTGTTACCTTTGCAAATCTCTGAAAAGATGTCTAGTTCAGTAGAATAGAGCTGGATTCTCACATCTGCTTCAGCCTTCAATCTGTTGCAAAGCCACATATCTTGCAGTCTCTGGAAAATTCCACTGTGTACTCAGAGAGGAACAAGAGGAAGAATAAAAGGCAAATGACGTTTCTGTATTATTATGAAAATAGTTTTGGCTACACTTTGAAAACTACTGATGTGCAGTATAATCGCAACTATATAAAAATGAGTATTTAAAAATTTCTAAATAAATGTCATGATGCCACTTAGTGGCGCTTTAGATCATTACAGGCCCTGGTTACCAATCACGTGCGTGTGGTGTATGGGTGGTGTGGTATGCCTGCATGTGGGGTACGTGTGTGTATATATGGCATATGTGTGTGTGTGTGAACATGATGTGTGCATGTGGTGTTATAAACTGTGCATACAATGTGTGCATATGCTTTGTTTATGCACCTATCATGTGTGTTATATAAGTCCATATATATGTGTGTTGTCCTGGGTCATGTGTGCATGGGGTATAGTACAAAAGCATGCAATGCATATGTGTTTGTGGGGTTGGGGTGGCATACATCCATGTATGTACATCCATGTATCTGGATATAGTGCATTGCAGTGTGTGATGTATGTGTGCACGTGTTACATTGTGTGTGGCATGTGTGAAGTGTGTATTGCTGTGACGTATGTGTGTGCACGCATGTTATGTGTGTTGTCGATGGTGTTATGCGTCTTAGTGTGAGGAGTGTGTATGTGTGTGGAGTATGTCTAGGACTTATACATGAAGGAATGTAATTAGTTTTTCACCACATTCTGCATATGCACCTGCTCTGAGTCTATTAGTGTTCAGAAGACCTACAGTAAACTCCCCTCAGAGTAACAGGCAGGCTTCAGGAGTCATTTGTGCCTCTCCACTGGCTTCACACCTCACACTGTGCTTCTGCTTTCTCAGAGGGGAAACGCCTCGCTCCAGTGCTGAGTGGTGGACCCAGGACTCCAGTCTTCGGACCAACATGGATCCTATACTAATGTGTAAAGTTAACATTAAATGTTAATATTAGTTGTAACCTTTAGTGTGATGTTACAACATTAAATGTAACATTGTAACACTAATGATATAAACCTTAAAATGTTATAAAACTCTAAAATCTAAAAATCACTTATACACTATAATCCAAAAAGTGCAGGCAGACAGTATGGCTCAGTGGTAGAGCACTTGCCTAGCGTTGCATCCCCAATACGGAGGGAAGGAAGGAAGGAAGGAAGGAAGGAAGGAAGGAAGGAAAGAAAGAAAGAAAGAAAGAAAGAAAGAAAGAAAGAAAGAAAGAAAGAAAGAAAGAAAGAAAGAAAAGCAAGGAGGGAGGGAGGGAAGGAAGGAAGACAAGAAGGAAGGGAAGGGAGGCAAATGAAATTCTGAATAAGGGCCGGGGATTTAGCTCAGTGGCTTAAGCACCTGCCTGGCAAGTGCAAGGTTGTGAGTTTGATCCCTGGTACCCAAAAAAAAAGGAAATTCTGAATAAAAATAAGGTAACATGAAAACATCGACCAAGCATGTCCCCTTCCCAGCGCCTCCCAGCAGTGTCTTTCTGTGCTCATCTCTGCCCACGCGCACACGTTTATCTGCAACTTGAGAAAAGCATTAAATAACTGGGCACAAACTGTATCCCAGGCACTGTGCAAGACCCTCCCTTGTTTGACTACAAACAGCAAGTACAGATTCTCAGTCTCAGAAATGACTCCATCACGAGGCCCTGTGTTAGTCAGTTTTCTGCCACTATAACAAAATACCTGAGAGAAATCAACATAAAGGGGGCGAAGGGCATTTCCTTTGCAGTTGCAGAGGTTTCAGCCCATGGTCATCTGGCCTTGTTGGTTGGACCCAAGGTGAGACAGGCAGCATGGCAGAGAGCACAAGGTGGAGCGAGAAGCTCAGCCCAGCTGGGAGGCATGCAGAGAGGAAGCAGAGTCCCAGCGAGCTAACCTCCTCCCACCAGGCCCCTCCCTGCTTCTGTGCCCCCAGCACAGCCTCCCCAGGTCCTGGCCAGTGTGGCCCACTGGTCCAGGGGTGTCTGGGCCAACAGGGGCATGAAAGGAACTGCTGCAGGTGGTGGAAACAGTGCTTTCCAACAGACTTCCCCGCAGAGCTGGTGATCAGGCCTGGGCCAGCTGGGAGTCAGGGAGTCACGGGCAGAACTTGGAACTGCATTTCCAAGGCCTCCGGGATGAGGTAAGGTCACTGGTCTAGAGCCACACTGAGGTGCAGTGATGGAAGGCCTACGGGTGGGAGGGCAGGCAACTTTCTGGACAGGCGGGCTTCCAGGAGAAACAAAAGGCAGACTGGAAAAACTAACTGCAGGAGGACACAGGACATACATAGCATCTATTCTGGGTGAACAGGTGGGTACATAGAGAGGGAGAGACACGATAGATACATAGTGATACGTGATAGACAGACAGACAGATACAGAGACAGCTACTTGATAGATAATAAGGGTAGATTCAGTTAAATAGATGTTCCTCAACCTGTAATGGAGTACAATGAGTCCTTCATAAAGTAAAACTATTTTAAGTCAAGAATGCATTTATTACACATAACCTACCAAACATTACACAGGATTAGCTCTCAGAGTACCTATATTAGCCTAGACAAAAACATCTAACACAAAGCCAGTCCTATAACAGTGTCAAGTAGCTCGTGGAATGTGTTGAAGGCCATTACTGAAAATGAAAAATGAGAATGGTTGTACAGGTATGCTGTAAAGTAGAAAAATGTTAAGTCGAACCATCCTACATCAGCATTTTCAGAGGCCGTGTCTGAGAGGGTGTACAGACACGCATATGTGTCTATATATACATAAGTATGCCAACATATTCAAAATATTTGTTTGCTTGTCTCTTTGCAACATCTTCATGACTCTCTTAAAGCTCACTGTAATTGTTTTTGCTTTTATAATGATTTTTTATACTTTTTTACAAACTTTTATACTTACATCACAACTATATTAGTTTTTTTTTTGTTTTTTGCTTTTTGTTTTTTTTTTTTCCCCTTTTTTGGTACCGGGGATTGAACTCACGTCCTCACACTTGCCAGGCAGGCACTTAAGCCACTGAGCTAAACCCCCAGCCCTTTTTTTTTTTTTTTTTTTTATCGGTACCAGGGATTGAACTCACAACCACGTGCTTGCAAGGCAGGCGCCTATGTAGTTCTTTTATTCACATACATAGTACATGCACATGTGCTCAATTATAAATTCCACAGAGGAAGTAAAACATAAAATAGATGCTGTTGGCCGCAATTCTTGACCCAAAAGATCACCCAGAACCCTGTCTCAAAAAGACAAAAATAAAATAAAATAAGGAAAAGACAAAGATACAAACATTGGGAAAATTATACTACTATTAGAAGGAATTATAAAACTTGTTTTTAGAATCTTGGAGTGGGGGAGGAAATATTTTAAGAACACAGAAGACAAAATAAAAGAATAATATGAGTTCCAAAAAGCCAAGCCAAAACAAACCAGAAGTAAGATTATGAGTTTCCAGATTGAACATGCTCAAGTATGAAGGTCTCTCAAGCTCTAATTCAGATTCTCAAGGGGCTTTTCAGAGGTGGCCGGGTCTGGAGTGTGTGGTGCTGGGATCGAGGATATGTGATTACTCGGTCAGTCCATTGGTTTGGCACAGCTCTTTCCTGGAGTGGGTGCCACCAGCCCGAAGGGTGTGGCCTGGATGGAATTAAGGGACAGGCTTTTTGAGGCTTCTGTCCTCAATCACTGCTTTGCTGCCTTCTGCCTGACACAGGCTGTTTCTCCTCTGCAATGCCCCTCTGCCGTTCCACCCTGCTTTGGAGCCAGCTGACTATGGGACTGAAACCTCCTCAAACTATGAGCTAAATAAACCTCTCCTCCTGCAACTTTGCTGGTCAGGTATTTTGCCTTGGTAATCAGAAAAGGTAGCTAAAACAAACTATAAATAACAAAAGAAAAGATACAAAATTTGGAGGTTAGAGGTGGAAGTGTCAAACGTATATGAAAGTCCTGCGAGAAAGAAATCAAAAGAAAGCAGAGATTCCTGAAGACAGATGGAGATAAATTTCCCAGATCCAAAAGAGGATGAAAGAGAAAGTCACAAAGTGCCAAAGAGGAGACATACAGGAGACCGTCACGTACAGACACAGGATAGCGACTGTTAAAGACAAAAGGAAATCCTGAAACGCTGCAAAGAAAATGAGCAGCTAGTCTGGGTGTGGGAGGTTCATATCTGTAATCCCAGCACTCAGAAGGCTGAAGCAGGAGGATTGCTCTGAGTTTGAGGTCAGCCTGGGCTACATAGTGAGTTCAAGGCCAGCCTGAGCTACATGGCAAGACCCTGCCTCAAGGTAAAAAGGAAAAAAGAAAAAAAAAACAGATGGCATACAAGTAGTAGTTTAGGAATAAGGTTGACATCAGACTTTTCAAGGCAACTGTGAATGAAAGAAAACAAGTGAATAAAATTTTCAGCGTACTGAAGTAAAAGAACCTTGAGCCTAGACTTTCATATCCAGCCAAATTTTCATACAAATACAAGACTGTAAGACAGAAAATATTATTCTCAGGCTCAGATCCTCTGATGTCAGCTCACACACTGACTCACACTGAAAACAATTCTAGTTTTCTAACCATGACTCAAAGCCCAGAAGCAAGGAGGTTAATGACTGATACATCTGATTACGCAACTCTGTGGCAAAACCACCACAAACAGAACAGATGTGGAGAAAATATTTGCAACTCATAATACAAAAAGTATTATCCTTAACATATGCAGAATTTCTAAATATTGAAAAGGAAAGGGTTTAGCTCAGTGGCATAAGTGCCTGCCTGGCAAGCACGAGGTCATGAGTTCGGCGGTACCAAAAAAAAAAAAAAGAAAAGAAAAGAAAAGAAAACACAGACAGCTCAGTGGAAGGCACTTCCCCCGCATGGAAAACAGAAATTTCATTCAAATCTAAGAAAAAAATCTCAATATAGCTTGTCACAAGACTCTACACCTAGCCAGGCATGGTGCAGCAAACCCGGAATCCCAGCTTCTGGGGAGGCTGAAGCAGGAACACCAAAAGACTGAAGCCATCCTGGGCAACTTAGCAAGAGCTGGCCTTACAATTTTAAAGGTTTTGAAAAGGCTGGAGATGTAGAGATGTAGCTCACCGGTAGACCACTTGCCTATCAAACTGGGCGTGGTGGTGCACACCTGTAATCCAGCATTTGGGAGGCTGAGGCAGGAGGAGCACTGAGTCAAGGCCAGCCTGGACTACATAGTGAAACCTTGTCCAAAAGAAAACCAAAAAAAAAAAAAAAAAAGCCATGGCTTGGTTGAAAGTCTGTGTTCCCACTCAAATTCTCCTTCACACTTCATCTCAACAGGAAGCTCCATCTCTGCCAAGGGCAGCAGTGCCCACAGGATACTTAGCAGAGGTACACAGGGGAGCACGGGAACCCAGAAATTGGGATGAGGTGAAGAAGACTTAAATACGGAAAGGCAACTTGAAGGGCAAGCCACCAGATGGACTCCAGCACCAGCACCAGTATCAGTACCAGCAACTGTTCCCGTACCGTCCAGGGACTGTCACAGAAGGAAAGCCGAAGATCCAGCAGGCGGTGGGAGACTGGCTGCCTGGCCACTGCCTGCCTCCTGCCTCTGCAGCACACCTGAGGCTCTGGATCACCTCCAACCAGCCGCCCCACAGGCACACAGCAGAGCTGAGAGGGGCTCTGCCCGTGGAGGGAATGAGAGCTGGCACGGGGTCCATCTGGACGCCCAGCCCTCACTCATTGGTAGGCAGGAGAATAGATCCTCAGAGGGGAACGGCGGGAACAAGAAACATACCGACCTCCAGACTCAGCCTCAGGACAAAGCTCAGCCCCCACAACTGCCAGGGGTCAAAAATTCTCCACTTAGGCCCCGTATGGTGGCTCACACCTACAATCCAGCCCTTTGGAGGGTGAGACAGGAGGAGGCAAGGCCAGTCCAAACTACACTATCTCAGAACAAAACAAAACATCTAACTGGGAAAGTAGTTAGCAAAAGGAAAAAAATTTTTTAAAAATCTGCAACTGAAAAAGAATGCAATAATAGAATTCAGTTAATACTTTTCAGTAATAACTCTCAATGTAAATGATCTTAGCTCTTGAATGGAAAGATAGTGATATGCAGATTGGATCAAAAGACAAAATCCAACTAGATATTGCCTATACCAGAGAAACACCTTATCCCTAAAGAAACACACACTGAAAAGAAAAGATCTGTGCAACAGGAGCCCAAAAGCAAGCAGGCATAGCTATCCTGTTTTCTGTTTTTGTTTTGTTTTGTTTTGTTTTTAAAGTGGATTCCGCCAGGCATGGTGGTGCATGCCTATAATTCTAGCACTCTGGAAACTGAGGCAGAAAGATCACTGTGAGTTTTAGGCCAGCCTGGGCTACATACTGAGTTCAACCCAGTAGTGAACTAAATAGTAAAACTCTGTCTCAGAAAACAAAAAAGTGAATGACAAGCCAAAACTGATCAGAAGAAACAAAAAACACCACCACAAAGTAGCAAAGGGAAAATTGCAATAGGAAGACATGGTAACACCTCGGTTCACAAATGTTTCTGTTTGCAAACAATTTGGTTCACAAACAAAAGTGTTCAGCAAAATTGTGCCCATTCGCAAACTCCGTATTGGGTGACAAACATGACCACACAAACACAACACACAAACACAAATGCAGACCAGAATCATAAAAGAAAGTAAGTTTGTAAACCAAGATACCGCTGTATAGCAACTGTAAGTATATATGCACCAAATGCTGAGTATCCACTTCCTTCAAACGAATATTCATAGACATAAAAGGTCACATAAACATCAATGCAATCATAGCCGGGACTTCAGTACCTCACTCTCACACGTATGTAAGTCAACAAGGCAAAAAAACAAGAAAGCAATATCAGAGTTCAGGTACACTGTTGAAAAAAACGGACTTAACCAATATCTACAGTGTTTTATCCAACAACTACAGAATACACATTTTTCCAAGCAGCACATGGAACTTTCTGTAAACATAGACCATATCTTAGGCCATAAAGCATGCTTAAATAAATGCAAAAGGGTTAAAGTAATTTTCTGCATACTATCAACTTGTACTGGAATGAAACCAGAAATTAACAGCAAAAATAAACCACAGAAACTATGCAAACACAAGGAGATTTTTTTTTTTTTTGTACCAGGGATCAGACTCACAACCTCATGCTTACCAAGCAGGTACTTAGGCCACTGAGCTAAACCCTCAGCCCCCACATGGAGATTTTAAAATACATTCTTGAATAATCAATGGGTCATAGAAGAAATTAAAGAAGAAATTTTAAATTTCCTAGAATCACATGACAAAGGCAACAAAACATGCCAAACCCCACGGGACACAGTGAAAGCAGTTCTATGAGGGAAGAGTTCTATTTTTCTATGAAGGAAAGCGGTTCTATTTTTCCTTAAAAAAAGAGAACAAGGGCTGGGGATTTAGCTCAGCAGCATAAGCGCCTGCCTTGCAAGCAGGTGATTATGAGTTCAATCCCTGGTATGGGGGTGGGGGGAACCAGAACAGTCTTTGAAAGGTTAAACAAAAGTGACGAACCCTTAGCCACACCTACTAAAGAAGCAAAGGAAAGCGCCTGGGCTACATAGTGAGCTCCAGGCCATCCTGAGCTCCATGGCGAAGCCCTGCCTCAAAACAACCAACACAAAAATCCCTACCAATCAAGGAAATCCTAGGACCCAGAGGATTCACTGCAAGATTTTTCCAGAATTTAAGGGAGGAATCAGCATCAAGACTCCTTCAAACTTTCCATGAAATTAACAGGAAAGAAGAACTTCCAAACTTATTCCTGGAAGCAAGCTTTATCCTGATCCCAAAACCAGACAAGTAACCAACTGAAAAAGAAAAAAATAAGCCAGTCTCTTTCATAACCTGGATGCAAAAATCCTCAACAAGATACTGGCAAACAGCACAGCAAATCATTTAAAAGATTATGACAAAATTGGCTTCATTTCAGGGATGCAAAAATAATTCAACATATGTAAATCGACAAACAAACAGAAGTAAGGATAAAAATCACAGGCTCATCTCAATAGATGTAGAAAGAGACCTTGACAAAATCCAATTTCCAATCCTGGTGTGGTGGCTCACACCTGTAATCCCAGCACTTAGGAGGCTGAGGCAGGAGGATCGTTGCAAATTCAAGACCAACCTGGGTTACACAGTGAGCTCAAAGCCAGTTTGAACTGCGTAGCAAGACACACACACACACACACACACACACAAATCCAAATTCCATTCATAAAAACTTTGGTGAAAATAAGCATAGAAGGGTCTTACTTTAGGCTGGCCATAAACCCCAAAATACCAATGATTTTAAGCTGAAATAAAATAAAAGGAATCCATAGACAAAATTTGTGCCATAAGTTCACAAGAAAGATAATTTGAACAGATCAATAATTTTTTAAATGAAATAAATTCCCCACCCAAGATCAGACCAAAACAAAAGGCCTGGCTTTGCCCTGGTTGTCTTGGTTGTGCTGGGGAATCGGACCCGGACCCCAGGCCCCCGAGAGCAGGCACCCAGGCAGGTGTGGGGTCCCTAGCCTCCGGGGAGACCACCCTCGCCCACCGCATGCTCCCTGCGGACCCCTAGGCCTGTGTTCCTGAGCCCTTGAATCTTGGCCACCACCATGGAACCGGTTTTGCTATTGATTTTAATTTAGTGTAACTGCAGACTCCCACTGCTGGGAAGGTTTCGGCAGTCACTAGCACCTGAGAGAACTCCTTGGAGCAGTTCTGTGAGTTTAGACAAATGCACAGAATCATCCGGAGATGAACTGTTCTCTCACCCCCCAAATTTCCCTCTAAATTCTCTTTTCTACACTTTCCCCACCTCAGCTCTGGCCAGCACGGATATGTTCTCTGTCCGTCATTTTGCCTTTTCCAGAATGTCACTTAAATGGAATTATAAGTGTCTGGTTTATAGATGACCCTCTCAGAACATTTCACGTGAATCTGAACAATGCAGGCATGTGAACCTACTTTTACAACTGTGAGTTTTATGAAATTTAAATATAAATCACGTGTTTCTCATGAAAATCTAGTGCCTGATTTGAGAAGTGCTATTGTCACAAAATATACACCAGATTTCAAAACCTCAGCACAAAAAGATAAAATATTTCATTCATGACCTTTATGCTAATAACATGTAGAAATGTTAAGATGAAAGAATTTTATTTCAAGGATGTTAATACACAATCCCTAATATTAAAAGCAGGGCTAGCTTTTTTATTAGTATCTGTCTGTGTTACACAGGGAATACCTTCCTCCACAGGAGCTGGTGTGTGGACATACCCGATCTTAGTCTTTTTTAGTTCCCTACCCCTTCCCACCTGCCTCTCTCTCTCTCCATCCCTAGCTCTCCATCCCATCTGCAAAAGGCTTCCTGCCTGTTTCCTGTCATCTTTTATTTTGCTCTTTATTTGTGCTTCAGGTTTCTCATATCAGAGAAAGACTACAACTCTTTGTGTCTTATTATTATGTCTAATAATAATAATGATGGTGATAATGATGGTGTTATGGCCTCAAGGTGCATCTATTTTCTTTTTCTTTTTTTCCCCCAAATCCATTTTAGTTCAAGGAGAAAAAACACTAAAACTAAATTTCAAAACACATCAATTGGGGGCAACAATGGTACATACATTGCACACTGTCATCCCTAAATCACTCGCCCAGAGCACAAGTCATCTGCATTCAAGTGTCTGAACAGGACCAGCACAAATCTCTCTCTTCAGTGAACTCAGAGAAATCAGTAGTATAGCTTTAACTATTTTTATATACATATACATGTTATTTCTTTCATCTTTCACACTAATGATACAATATGATTTTGTATGTGTGTCTTATTTATTTCACTGAGTGTGGTCTCAAGTTGCATCCATTTACCTACAAAAGTCTCCAGTTTATACTTCTTTATGGCTGAGTAATACTCCATCGTACAAAAAGACCACATCTTTTTATCCATTCCTCAGTCAGGTGCATCTATTTTCCTACAAATGACTCAAACATATCCTTCTATATTGCAGAGCAGCGTTCTGGTGTGTATAAATGCCACACGTTCTTTATCCATTCATCTGTTGATTGGTGTTCAGGCTGCTTCCAAGATTTAGCTATCGTCAGTTGTGCTGCTATAAACATGCACACATTACCGTGATACAATGTCCTTAACTCTTGCAGGAAGACATCTAGAAGGGAAATGTCTGTTTGGATTTTCTGAGGAACCCCTATACTGATTTCCATAGTGGTTGTACTAATTTACACTCCTACCAGCAATGTAGATTTTCTTTGTCTTCACAGCCTCACCAGCATTTGTTATTACTTCACTTTTTAATGATAAGCACCCATTGTGGGGTAACAAGAATTCTTGGTGTAGTTTTAACTTGCATTTCCCTGATGGCCAGTAATGCTGAACATCTGGGTATTTACTGGCCGTTGTGCTCCTGAGAAAGGTCTGCACACTTCCGCAGCCTGTTTTTGGATTGAGCCTTTTATTTTGAGGAACTTAGTTTCTTTTTAGTTCTTCATGTGGTCTAGGTATTAGTCCTCTGTCAGATGTGTAGTTGGAAAAATTTTTCCCATTCTGTAGGTTGTCTCTTCACTCTGTTGGTCATTTCCTTTGCTGAGTAGAAGCTTTTTAATTTGATATGATTCCCTTGGTTGATTCTTGATATTTTTCTTGTATAGTTTGGGCTCTGTTTAGAAAATCCTTGCCCATACCTATGTCTTCAAGAGTTTTACCTACTTTATCATCAAACAGATTAAGTTTTAACTTTCTGTTTTAATGTTTAGGTCTTTGATCCATTTTTATTTTACTTTAGTGCACAGTGACAGATGTGGGTCTAGATTCACTCTGCTGCATGTGAATAGCCCACCTTCCCAGCGCCATTTATTAAAGAGGCTATCTTTTTTCAGGCAAATTTTCTTAGCCCCTTTGTCAAAGATCAGGTGGCTGAATTGCCTATAGTGCTTCTTGGCTTGGTTTGGTTTGGTTTGGTTTGAAGACAGGGTCTCGCTATGCAGTTCTATGCCTCAAACTCACTTATGTAGCCCAGGCTGGCCTCAAACTCTCAGCAATCCTCCTGCCTCAGCCTCCCAAGTGCTGGAATTACAGGTGCTCACCACCATACCCAGCTACCATGCTAGTTTTATCACTGTAGATTTGTTGTATGACTCAAAGCCTCCTGCTTTGCTCTTGTTGCCCAGAATTACATTGGCTACTCTAGGTCTCTTCCAGTTCCATGTGAACTTTAGGGTTCTTTTCTCTAGTTGTGAGAGGAATGCTATTTGTATTTTGATTGAGAATGCTTTCAGTTTGAGCATCAGTTTTGGAAGTCTGGCCATTTTGACAGTGTTGGCTCTGCCTACCCAGGAACAAAGGACACCTTTCCATTTTCTGATGTCCTCCTCAAACTCCTCTTTCATTGGAGAGATCTTTCACTTTCTTGGTTATGTTAATTCCTAAGTATTTTTTATTATTCTTGATGTTATTGTGACTAGTAGTGATTTCCTAATTTCTTTTTCAGTGAGCTTATTATTGGTATACAGGAACACTACTGATTTTTGTGTGTTGAATTTGTGTCCTCCTACACTACTGACCCTGGTTATTAATTCTAGGAGTCTTTTGGTGGAATTTTTTGGGTCTTCTATGCAGCAAAGCACCATGATTTAATTTTTTAATGAACTATCATATCCTGTAAGTTAATATATATTTACATAAAACAGAAGTGCAAGAATTTTTCAAAATCAGAAAATCTACTAATGTGATCTACCACATTGTTAAGAAAAAATTATACAATTTTTAAACTATTCAGGAAAAAAATTTTGGTAAGATTGTTGCACCTGTGTCTAGATGTCCCCCAAAGCCTCGTGCTGTCATGGGTGCGGCTTTTCATGGGTGACTGCATCTGGGTTATGCTGGGACTAAGAGTGCCCACCCTGGGTGAGTGCCACGCGCCCTAAAAGCCAGGAGCCTGGGTGGAATACAAGGGACAGGAAGAAGGCTGCTGTCGCTGCTTGCTGCTCCACTGCTGACTGCCTTCTGCCTGCCCTGCTTGCCAATGGGCAGTTTCTCCTCTGTGATGCCCTCTGTCATGCCACCCTGTCTTGGAGCCAGCTGACTATATATAGACTGAAACCTTTACAAACTGTGAGGCAAATAAACTTTTTCTTCTTTAACTTTGGGTGTTGGGTATTTCATTTCAGCAATGAGAAAAGTAATTAAGACAAGATTTAAAACGCACCCTTTTTTTCCCCACACACACCTGCAGTTCCAGCACTCTGGGAGCCTGGGGCAGGGGGATCACAAGTTCAAGCCCAGTCTGGGCAACTTGGTGACTTAGCAAGAAATTATCTCAAAACAAAAAATTTAAAAAGCTGTAAATGTCACTCGGTGCAAAAGCTCTGGATTTAATCCTCACTTTGGCAAAGAAGGAAAAGGAGAAAGGGAGGGGAGAACAGAAGGGGGAAGAGGAGGAGGAGGAGGAATTGTTGTTACTGTTATTGTTTTCCCTGGAGTCTCTTCCGCCTTCACCTGGTGTGGGTTCTTGAGCAGCACAAACCCCGCCTGAGCATAGAGCCACAAAGTGGGTGACGCCCCCTGACGGCCGCGAGTGGAGTGGGCCCCGGTCTGTGATGCCACTAGGAGGCAGTGGACTCTTCTGGTGAGGCCTAGTGGAGGAAGGGAGAAGGGCAGAGGCTCTGCGGGAAGAGGGTGCTGAGGCCTCGGCCCCTTTCTGCTGGCCAGTAAGAGAGCAAAGGGAAGTGAGTGTCACGCGCAGTCACCGAGGCTTGGAGGAGTTTGCTCGAGGGCGGAGCAAAGAGCTGCAAAGGAGCTTCGCACTGAGCTGCATTCTGCTAGGCTGAGGCAGACAAGATCACCCGGGAAAATGGTGGGAAGGGAGAAGCACTACGCGAGGAAAAAACCGCACACAGCAGCAGAGAGGGACTGGAGACTCAGGCGGAGTGCGTGTTTTAGAATGATCAGGAAGAGCCTTCTCCAAGATCGAGCTGAGCCTAATTCTGAATGATGACAAGGGTCAGTCGTGCTAAGCGGGGAAAGGGGAAAGCGCATGCAAAGAGCAAACCTGGTGCGTTTAAAGAAAAGGAAGCAATCATGTGGGACTAAAGAAACCCACGATCTGTAGGATGGCAGGCAATGAGGTCAGGGAGCTGGCAAGGCCACAGCACAGAGGGCCCTGCTGGCCAGGACGGGGGCAAGGATGGAAGGATGGATACAGATGGGCTGAAATGTGGATATGGATAAATGCGTGGGGCAACAGAGGGACCATGGAGAGGATGGATGGAAAGTCCATTTCGGACCACTAGGTGGCAGCAAAATGTTTCTAGATCACACAGTCTCATCTGTCTATTGGTATAAATTTAAAAAGCATTCTAGGCCTGGGGATTTAGCACAGCGGCATAAGCACCTGCCTTGCAAGCACGCAGTGGTGAGTTTAAAAAATAAATAAATAGCATCATGTTGGAACTTTGGGTGCTGCGAGAACAGGAGGCCTACTCTCCACCCTGGTAAGCAGCTGGGAGTGGGCCGGTGACAGGCTCAGGATCAGATATCGATCCATACCCACCCCACCCCACCCCCCCTTAGCAAGTTGGCACTGTCGGTCTGAGTATCTCTTGGGAGGATGAATGTATGCAGCATGGCAAGTAAGGGGGTTTTCTTCCACCATCTCTTTGAAGGCTAATATTTTTATCACTGTTTTGCTCAGTTTTGATTAATGGTACTGCTTTATTCAATATTCTGTTTTATAAATTCGATATTTCCTTCCATTTTCCTCTACCTGATTGGAAGGACAGCTAATGTGAACAGAATGGGCTATACTATTGTGCCCTTTGCTCGTGTCCTCGTGAGCTGCTGAGTTCTGTGGTAGTTTCACTGCAGTGCAGTCACATGGGTTTGTTCTGTCTTGTTCTGCTGTATTTTGCTACCTTCAAAAAAAAAAAAAAGTAGATAACAAAGTAACAAAATACCTCCAAAAATCTCCCAACTCCACCAAAGCTGATCCATGGAGCATGGATGCGGAGAAACTCAAAAACAAGGCAACAGAATTATATAAGGTGATTAAAAAGTAAATAACAACAACAAAACAAGGCAGTAAGGTACTGAGCAACCTGAAACAGGATATAACTAAACAGATAATGGACTTAAAAAGTAAAAAGAAGAAAGTGCTCTAGAGGATATGGCTGCATGTATGTTTAAGTGTGTAGGATTGATAACCATGTTGCTAAGTTGTTACTGGATCATTGAACTTCTTTGTAGTCTGAATGTCCACTTTGTATGCTTTAATTTTGTAACCTCAACAACTATGTCTAAGAAGACAAGATGTAATTTATCAACTAGTGGTTTCTTATTATTTATTTTTACTGAAATTCTGTATTGTTTCTACCCCTTTTTCTGTTTTGCTTTTTTTCTCTTTAAATAAAATTTTTAAAAGAAAATAAATAAATAAATGCATTCTATTCTTCACTTGAAAGTAGACAAGCCTTCGGTTCCACAAAGAAGAGCTTCCTAATTCTGTGGCCACCACCCCATTAGCTGTGCAATTATAGGATTTATAGCTCAGCAGCATGAGTGCCTGCCTGGCAAGCTCGAGGTTGTGAGTTCGATCCCAAGTACAAAAAAAGAAAACAAACAAACAAAAGCTTTGCAATTATGCCCTTAGTTAGGGGGCCCAGGAAAAGTCAGAGAAAGCCAACTCCCCCAGGGTCATAGTAGCTGAAGCAGCCTGCACCCACTTACACTGTATTAACACACAGCTATCATGTGCTGGGTGGGCTGTGATAAGAAAAATTTACAAAACATAGCCTTAGGAGGTGAGAAGTTTTGGTCATGATAAAGGAATAAAATGACCAGAAAGTAGGGCTGGAGGTGTAGCTCAGGGCTAGAATGCTGGCCTCGCATGTGAGGACCTGGGTTTGGTCCCCAGTGCTGCAACAACAATCAAATCAAGTCAAATTTAATTTAACTTAAAAATTTAGAAACATTAGTTCAGGAAATGACTTGGAGGAGCCACTTAACTTAGAAAAGAGTCACCTTGAACTTTCCACCAGAAAAGTAGTGCACGTACAGAGTTAACAAGTTCCCACCTGCTTGAGCCATCAGCGGTCCTGTCAGGCAGCTTGCACCACCCGATGGGACTGTCCCATGCCACCTGTTAGGACAGCCGTGCATGGATGACTGGTGGTTCAAAGCTGCCCAGCAGCGAGACACAAATTATGGCCCTGTGGTGAACATGACAAGTAGCATCTCTCATTCCTTCAAAACGCAAGGAGAGCTCACTCCATCCAGCCTGCACAGTGGGGGTGGGGGTGCTGTCAGGTAGCCCCTCCCCCACTGCTCCTCCTGTAGAAAGCAGCCAGGCTGTCACACAGGATGTCATTGCAGCCAACTGGCACACAAAGTTCAGCCTCACTCGATACAGCACTTAGGAATACTCTCAGCTGCAAGTAAGAAATTTGCTATGGCTCAGGCAGGTTTATTCACCTTGAGCATCCCTCATGCTTGCTACCTTATGACGGCATAATGGTTGCCCAAGTTCCTGGCATCACACCTACATTCAAGGCAAGAGAGAAGAGGGGACGTGAATCATCAGCTCTATTTTCCTATCTCTCAACAAATGCAAAAGATGTCTCAGAAGTCCCAACTCGAGCTCCAGTTCATTGGTCAGAATATTCCTGGCTACCAGGAAGGTCACAAATGTTGGTGTCTCACCTCAGGGAGAAACCTACTAACAAAACCAAGTTTCCACCAGCAGAAAAAGAAAAGGGACTGTGTTGGGAAGGGCTGAACCTGGAGAACAATGGAGAGCACCCAAGGCAAACTGCATGAACAAGCTGCTCCAGTCCAGAGCACTCCAAGCCCTGGGTTAACTTGAAGACTGCTAGGCAGCGGCTGTCATGTGACACCAACTTGCAAACAAACACACTGCATTGGTTGAGCAGTTCCTTTCTGTTCCACCTGATCCCAACTTTGTGCGTCTCATCTTCATTTCTTTACTTTCTCACAACCCTTCGTGGTCCTCATGCCAGCAAGTTCGAGGGCCACACGGACCGCAGCAGAACTAAATAGTGGGTATGTGACTAACTGTATTTCAAATACACTAAAAATCCAAGAAAACCATATTAAACAGAGATTGGGCTGGGGATACGGCTCATAGATCATGAATATGTACATGTGCAAGGCCCTGAGTTTGACCTTGACAGAGACAGAATCTTTCTCGCTTATCAAATTAGCCCAGATTTTAAGTATTGCACACCTGTAATACCAGAACTAGGAGGATCTCAAGTTTCAGTCTTTACCTGGGTGACTTAGAAAGATCCCGTGTCAAAATAAAAAAGCACTGCACAGGCAGCTCCATGTGAAGGCCTGAGGTTCAGTCACCAGCATAGCAAAAGAAAAAAACCTTCCTGGGCTGAGAACACAGCTCATGCAGTCTTACGGGGTTTTTTGGTTTTTGGTACCAGGGATCGAACTCAAGACCTTGTGCTTGCCAGGTAGGTGCTTAGGCCACTGAGCTAAATCCCCAGCGAACACAGCTCATTGGTAGAGTGCTTGCTTAGCATGTACAAGGCCCTGCATCAGATCCCCAGCACTGAAATATATTCATATATATATATATATATATATATATATATATATATATATATATTCTGTTATTCTCTGGTTTCTGCCAAGTGCCAAGTAGGAAAGTGTCAGATCATTCAGCCAACGTATGGGCAGCTCTTTCTACTAGGGACATATTACGCAAATTCTCAGGTTAACTTCCTGACTGAATACAAAATTATTTTCATAAGCAACTGTCAGATTTTGGTGCTGTCTCAGCAGCAGCATCCATATCCCACTGAGCCGTAACCAAAACAAGTGCTGAAGCTCGGAACTCAAGACAAGGAGGGCGCTGATTATTTGAAGACATTTACTCAAGTCTCTACATTCAGAAGGTCATTTAGAGAAGACTGTGGAAAGTGAAAACATCCACCAAGGAGTTAATCACTAATAAAATGGACCTTTACTCCAAGTTCACTCCGGGCTGACCCACATAACACCACCCTGGGATAAGCCAGTCCTCCCTGCATGGCCAGTCCACAACATAAATCCTCTGGGCAGTGAACTGCGAATTTTGCACCCAATGCAAGAAGCCCCAAGCAAACAAACAAAGGCTGCACTGGAGCACCCCAGAGCCCCTCAACTCCTGCACGATGCCACTGATGCGTTAGGCAGGCAGTTATTGACCAGCCAACAACTGCAAAAAAGAAAACCGATGCTAGGACTCAAAGGGAGCTTCGAAATACAACATTTCAAAAATAAATAAATGAATAAAAGATGTGAAACAAATATAATGTGAAGAGAGCTCAGCAGCCCTCCCCCTGCACCCAGGATTAAACCGCACGCCTCATGGCCTCACCAAGCCAACAGGTGGTTTCTGCCTCGCATCCTTCTCTCTATATTCTCTATATGTTTTGCAAGAAGCCTACTCCATATCCCACGGCTCTCCGTATCGGGTCCACCCTCGTGATGTCCCCGCTGTACTATTGCCATGGTCCCCACCTCCTGTGATGGCCCTGAGTGACAGTGCCCCCCACTCCTACACTAACCAGCATCACGGAATAACCTGTTCTTAACAACGGCATGGCCCCCTGGACAGTCACTGTCTGGGACCCCCGGCTTGTCAGGTCTGTCAGGGAACCGAGACAAGGCCGAAGTCCGGATTTTTAGGTGAAATCATTTTATTTCTAAACTTCTGCAACAAGCTTTAGAGATTTTTAAACACTCCAAGTCAAGCAAAACACTTCTGCTGGTTTTATGTGGCCAGCGTTAACTTCCCACCTTGCAGCCAGAAGTCTCCTCGTCAGCTGAGGAAAGACACCAAACCACCCGGACCAGCCGTGTGTTCGGTGTCCTGGCTCACATCTCCTCGCAGACTCTTACTCAGTTAGGGGGTCCGGCTCAATTGCTACCCCACCTAATAGCAGAATCCAGCGCTGCTCTTTCCAGTCCACCACCGGAGACCTTTTCCTGCCATGCTGTTGTACAGCTATTTGATTTGTTTTAATTTTTCTTTTTTCTAGTCCCCTAACTCGCCTGCCCCGCAGTTTCCCAAACTGTCCTTCCGCGAGTGGGAAAGTGACTCCGACCTGTCCGAGGTACCAGTTCCCGGCCTCCCCGCGCGGGCCCTGCAGAGCCCAGCATCGGGAGCGTAGCTCTCTGGGCTCGTGGAACCCGGCTCCCGGCTCCCCGCTTCCGGGCCCCCGCCTTCGCCGCTCGAGACCCAGGCCTGGCAGGCTGCGCCTCGCCCTCGCGTCGATTTTCTGCTAACTTCGCGGTCCACTCCTACTTCTCGGGTTTGTTCCGAACCAGTGTGCAAAAAACGGCGGCGAAGTAAACAATACTGGATGTGACCCAAGAAAAACTAGGCAAGAGAAGGACAGGGGCTAAGCGCCCAGGCCGCGAGGCGAGATCCTGGGAGACAGGCGATGGCAATCTCCAGGCCATCAGACCCCCGCCCCCGACCCGGGGGAACCCGGGGTTCCTACTGTCCTGCGCGCTCCCGCGAGCGGGGAGGATAGAGGCGGGGCGGGGGAGTGCGGGAGGCCGCCGGCGAGGAGGCGCAAAGCCGCCCGCCCGCGCCGCCCCGGCACGTGACGCGGCCAACATGGCCGACCGGGAGGACGGCGGCCCGGCGGGGCCGGCGTTGGGGCGGGAACGCGGCCCGGGGCCCGAGTCGGGGCCGGCGCTGGGCGAGGACTTTGAGATCGTCGAGCGCAGCCAGCTGCCGAGCCCCGGCGAGCTGCGAAGCGCGGCGAGGCCCCGCGCGGCGCCGGAGTGGTCGGCACCCATCCTGACGCTAGCGCGCAGGGCCACCGGGAGCCTGACGACGAGCTGCGGGAGCGCGCTGCGCGCGGCCGCGGGGCTGAGCGGCGGGGACGGCGGCGGCGGAGACGGCGCGTCGCGCGCAGGTAGGCGCGGGGCCGCGGGGTCCAGCGTCCGGGAGCCGCGGCGGGGCGGCCTCCAGTGCCCGGCGGGGCCCGCCGCGCTCTCCTGCGGGGCTGTCGGGGCGCCCGCCTGCCTCAGCCACGGAGGCGCGGGCCGCGCGGTGAGGCGGAGCGCAGGGCCTAGGCCGGGGCCGAGCGCGGCCGAGGTCAGGTGAGTCTGCCTGCGCGCCCGGGCGGCGGGGGGTGCCTGCGGCCCCAGCTTCCCGGCGCCTCGCGTCCTTCCGGGCCGAGGACTGGACGCGCGGCCCGGCCCCTCCGCAGCTTCCTTCTAACGAACGCGTTCCGACTCTGCGAACTGGCTGGATGTAGTTAGTTGCAGAATTTGGATAATTACAGGTCAAATATAACTATTAATTAATACTATTTATACCAGGCTTGTTTGTTTTGCGTCAGGGTCTCCCTGTGTAGCGCAGGACTGGAACTCAGCGATCCCCCTGCCTCAGCCTCCTGAGTGCTGGGATTACAGGCTGCACTACACTCGTAGAAATTATTATTACAGCAATCAAGTTTATGTCATTAAATTAAAAGAATGTTATTCATACTCATGAATTTCCTCAAGGGAGGCTGAGTTGTACAGTGCATGAAACATAATACATTTGACTTCTTGCTGCGCGGTGGCACCCGTGATTTCAAATAACTTTGGTTAACATTCTCTACATTGCTCGTGCGATTCTTCCTGGTCCTAAAAAGCGATTGTTTTGCTAATAAATTATGCCTGTAGTACTTCTTCATTGGTTAATATTCATCAATAATAAATTTTCTAAACTGTAACATGGAAATCTTGCAAGTACCCCATTGATGGTGTCTACAATATGCGTTTCAGCTGCTGTACTACAAATTAGCTGCGTTACAATTTTTGTGCTATTTTAATGTTTTCCTAAAGGACCGGCAATATGATGACTTCTGGTCTGCTGAATGAACGCCTTTCTTTGCGTTACCGTAGTCGAAGACAAAGTCAGATTTTATGTTTCCAGGAGTTCCTCGATCAAAGTACATGGATAATTTATCAGTCCATTTCACAGATTTTTACACCAGGCTGATCTTCGGAGTTTATGATTGCACCACATGTGTGCTATGTTTTGGCTGTACTGTGAAAATGTTTGGCTTGGCTGTCCTGTGCCGCAAAGAAAGTTTCTTTTTGTAGAAGTTCTTGTGGTAGGAATAGACTGGGAATAATAACTATCTGCATATGATGTGCAGTGTTCAAGGAATAATTTGCTCATTAATTTCAAAGTGATGTGGTAAGAATACCAATGCATCGAAGCCTTGACTCTTTCACTGGCACAGAAGTGTAAATCACAGGTATAACCATTAGGTGCACATGGTTTATATAATTTTATCATGGACTTGTGCCATTTTCCAGTGATGTGTTAGTGGAAACAGACATTCTTATCATGAAATCACTTCTATCAGTCACTGCATTTTTTCCAGGTTTTACTGCATCCTTGAGTGCACTAATGTCTTCCGTGATTTTCTAAATTCATTCAGGGAGTCCTCAGTTCTGCATATGGCACTACTATCGGAGTAGTGCAGATAATTTAGAACAGCCAAGAAATGGTCACATCACACAGCATTCTTTATATGTCCATTGGGTTTCATATTATTACCAGACAAACACACTCTAATATCTGGTGATGGTACTAGCCCCATAATTAAACAATATATTTATAAAGAGTTTCATCTCATTAGTTGTTACGGATTCCTAGCATTGTATTCTCCTTTTGCACAAAAGCCACATTGTATATCTTTCTTCAACTGTAATTTTGAATATATTATCAAATAGGAATAATTTATGCAACACAAAAGGATCACTGCAATTAATATTTATTAGAAGTTCCAAATTTTGCAGTTCCATGTGTTTGTGTTCTTGTCTTAGAGACAGAGGCTCACTGTGTAGTTCAGGCTGGCTTTGAGCTCACTATGTAGCCCAGGCTGGCTTTGAACTCCCAGGGATCTTCCTGCCTCAGCCTCTCGAGTACTAGGATTATAGGTGTGCGCCCCCATTCCTGGCATTTGTACACATGCTCTATCACATTTTTTCTGTTATCAGCTGCCATTCTTCCTCAAGATCTTCCACATTCATATCCAAATCCACACTATATTCAGTGACTGTATTGACCACAAGATTGCATTCATCTAAAAAGAAAAATTACATTCATCTGACTCTAATACATCTTCATTTTGAGAGTAATAGATAGGTCGTGACCTTTTTCTCTGATGAGCTATAATTAGAGTCACCTACTGAATCATCCATTTTGTGCTTAGTAACTAATGAGAAAAAAGTTTGCAAAATTAAAATACTCTTAAAATTGAAAAATGAATAACTTATAATATACCTATGAGTACTCAAAAAATTACATATTATTGCAAACAAAAATAAGGAACAACAAATGATTAATAAAAGAAAAATATACCACTGAGAATAACAATAATTATCCATGTGCTTTATTATTATTATAATAATATAATATAATAATTATAACTATAATAATAGTGACTTTTTCTTATATATTAACAAAGGAGCGTGCACAGGTCAGCTGTAGAACTCCAGTCAGAGCCACCAGCCAGCGAGACGCAGGAGTTACGGCCAGGCAGTACGAGCACTAAGCCACTGAGGATGGCCTGGTTCTCTGCAGTCCCACACCACTGCATAGCAGGAACTGAATCTCTGTGGATTTGGGGGTCTGAGGGATCCCAGAACCAGACCCCCACAGACACTGTGGGACAACAACAGTAATCTTTTTTTTTATTTATTTATTTATTTATTTATTTATTTATTTATTTATTTATTTATTTATTTATTGGTACTAGGAATTGAACTCATGACCTCACGCTTGCCAGTCAGGTGCTTATGCTGCTGAGCTAAATCCCCAGCATAACTGTTTTTTTAAAACTACAAATGTGTCATAGATGAAAGAAGCAACAGGAGCAAACAAACCTGGAATTCTCTGTAATTGTTACCCTTTTTTTTTTTTCCCCCCCTTGAGACAAGGACACAATATGTAGTCCAGGCTGGCCTCAAACTTGTGGCCTCAACCTCCCCAGTGTTGTAAGTACCAGACTGTGCCACCACGCTCTGTTTAAATTTCCTTTTTCGGTGCAGCAAAAAAAAAAAATTCCTTTTTAGGCTGGAGTGCATTAAGAAGAACAATCTTTGTGTGACTGCTCTTCAAGATAAAGACACTCTGTGACAGTTCCACTCTTCTGAAAATTTAAAATGCTTCCTAGCAGGATGTGGCACTACCTATGATCCCAGCACTTGGGAGGCTGAGGCAGGAACATTGCCACAAGTTACATAGTGAATTCAAGCCCAGCCTAAACCATACAGGGAGACCTTGTTTTGAAAAACAAAACATAACAACAACAAAAAAAAGTTCCCTGATGTTCAGCCTTAGCTCTCCTTAAATCCTCTCTCCACCCATCCTCCCAGCACACACAAACATGTACATCACATACACATGCCACACACATACATGACACCCATACACACATAAAGACGCTCACATCACACACGTCACGCACACAGTGCTCTCTGCCTCTTATTTGGATGTGGACTGTGGGGCCACAGGACTTCAGATGAACCCCTCACTCCTCCCTCACAGTGCAGCTGTGCCACATCTGCAAAAAGTGGTTTTCTGGACAGGCGTGGAGGTGAATACCTGTCATCCCTGCCTCCCACTCAGGAGGCTGAGGCAGGAGGATTGCGTCAAGTTCAAAGCCTGCCTGGGTTCCACAGTCCAAGACCAGCCTGAAACTACATGGTGAGACCCTGTCTCAAAACAACGGCATAATTAGTACATAGCTACACATTCGCTCAGGGCTGTGCGGAGTGCAGATCCACAGTGTTACTGTCTTCCACATCTACGTCTTATTTTCCTAAATGGTACCTTCTGGAAAACTTGAAGCACCAACATAAGGTTCGTGTTTTACAGTTAACATTTTCCTTAAATAGAAGGAGGACATGTTGCCAGGCATGGTGATAACAGGTCTGTAATTCCAGCACTGTAGGAGGCTGAGACAGAAAAATTCCAAGTTCAAGTAGAAAGACCCTGCCTTGAAATAAAAATTTAAAAAGGACTGGGAAAATAGTGTGAAAGCCCTGAAGTTAACCCTTAGTACTGGAGAGGAAGGGGAAATACACGCTAAAGTAGCGATAAACGTAGTATAGTAAACACACAGACCACTCATAACCATTGCATAACACTGTCAGATACAGGCATCCCCCACTTAATGGTCTGTTTAAGGACTTTCACGCTGCTGCTGGAGCCTGCTGGTCGGGCACCGCCGGCTCGGACTTGCGGCCTGTCTGTTTTGCGCAGTTCTGGACTACGTGTCAGTAGCGCCTCTCACGCAGGCACAGCAGGCACACCCAGGCACAGCAGCCACCACTTGGGCCAGCTGCTGCCCTCGCTGGAGTAGTGAGGGCAGGAAGTTCTCAGAGGGAGCAATTCAGAGCAGAGCCTGAGTGGGAGCTGCACTCTTGCCAGATAACGTTTTGATAGAAACACCTTTAAAGGCATAGCCGTGGGATGCATCAGGTGCTGCTCTAAAGTGTCACCTGTTTCTGGGCTGAGAGTGCATCTCAGCGGCAGAGCTCCTGCCTAACGTGCATGTGTGTGATGCTGAGCTCTATCCCCAGCACCACCAAAACAATAAATGGCACATTTGGAATCAGGCCCCACAGGGCTTGTGTGGTGTATAGTTGTCTTATTCAGGTTTTTTGGAATTTAAGAAAGATACAAATGGCTTTTTAAAAATCCAGCTACAGGAGCTAGGGATTTAGCTCAACAGCATAAGCAGCTGCCTTGCAAGCACGCGGTCATGAGTTCAATCCCCAGTACCGATTTAAAAAAAAAAAATCCAACTACAAAAAGGGCAGGTAGTAAGTTCCCCTGTCTACACACTGTCGCCAGTCCTGTTGTGTCTTTCTGGATGTCTCTTCATGTAGCTGGCTGCTTTCCTGCCTCTGCAGAGTTTCCTACACCAGGCTCACTCTTCCTGAAGACTGTTCCTCCTAGCACCCTCAGGCCTGGCGCTAGGATTTCATGTCCTCATAAGTTAAAATTTAATTTTCTTTAAAAAAATTTAATTTACTTCATGCAGAGGAAATAAAGATAATCTATACTGAGATTTGCACAGACTTAATTTAAAAAATTCACGTATGTATATATATATGCCCAACATCTTGCTTTTAGAGTGAGCTCTTCTAAAGGATGAGTAACAAAGTACATATGTTCAAAATGTGCTCCAGCATTAAGAAGCTATTCTGCCATTTAAAATTACATAGCTAGGGCGAGGGATTTAGCTCAGTGGTGTAAGTGCCTGCCTGGCAAGCGCAAAGTCGTGAGTTCAAAGTCGTGGTACCAAAATATATACAAATTAAAAAAATTGAAATTACTTAGCTAGACCTATCTGTAGTTCAACTCTTCCAGGGGCTAAGGCAGGAGTTCAAGGCTAGCTTGGGCAGAATTTTTAAAAACTTCACTGTGTCTTTCTCAGTTTGGAAAAAATTGTGTCACCCCTCTATAATTCAGATTCCGTACAGAGAATCCCCAGGGCCCACTTTCACTAGGGACCTTGGGGGTGCTTAGGGTTGTTTTTGTGTTGCTTTGTTTTTGTGGTACTGGGAATTGAACCTAGGGCTTTCATCCTGAAACCTTACAAGCCCTGTTTTTTAAAAATGTATTTATTTACTGTCCCCCAAGACAAAGCTTCCCCACGGTGAAGTGAGGACACAAAGACCCCAGGGCTTTAGCTCCTCCACTGGGCTGGCGCCCTGCTCCTGGTCCCTGCCGCCGACGCCTCAGAGGAGGCCGGGCCTGTCATGGCTGAAGACCAGAAGCCCACACAGCCAGCGTGGCATGTCGCTGGCACCCTCTGTGCTGTCCCAGTGTCCCATCTGCTGTCTCCTTGCTGCCAGCAAGGTTCCCGTCCACTCCTTGGCATCGCCTACGTCCTGGGGGGTCTGTGTACACTGAGGGTGAGGGCTTGGCTCAGGCAGACCCCGACCCCGGGGTTGCCAGTCCTGTGTCAGGTGAAACTGAAAAGCTGTTCAGCTGTTCAGCCACGCCAGACCCTCTCCCCTCCCCATGGGGTGGCTGGGGGGCTCCGTATGTGTGCATGGCTCTGGCACCCCGGCTCAGGGAACAGGTCTGCGTTGAGTGAGAAGCCACAAGGGAAAAGGAGCAAGAGAAACGTGGCAGAGGCCGCTCAAGGCTTACTGGTTTTAGTGCCAAAAGAAAAGTTTGTCAGTTTCAGGACTGTCCACTCTGGACTGGATCGGCAACTGTCAGATCCTGAGTGCCGCTGACTGGAGGGAACTCGGGGCTGGAGTCCGGGCAGGTGCCCCCCCACCCTCCCCTCTTAGTGGGCGTGGCCTCCTGTGAGAAGCATTTGGAATGGCAGGCAGAGCTTCCTCTGCAGCCCCCTTAGGGCTGTGGCCTGCAGGGAGAGGTGACAGCTGACTGTGAACCCCAGTTATCCAGCGCATCTGCACCCACGCACCAGCTCTCCTCCAGGGAGCTAGCACCCCACCCCTGCACCGCAGACCTCCCTCAGTCCACGGACAACTGTGTCCTCCCTCAGTCCACTGACGACTGTGTCCTCACCCCGCAGCTTCCAGAAGCCAGATGATGGAGGAGCGCACCAACCTGATACATATGATGAAACTCAGCATCAGAGTCCTGCTCCAGTCGGCCCTGAGCCTGGGCCGCAGCCTGGACGCGGACCACGCCCCCTTGCAGCAGTTCTTCGTGGTGATGGAGCACTGCCTCAAACACGGGCTGAAAGGTGGGCCTGAGCTTCTGGGCGCGGGGCAACTGCGGCGTGTGGAGCGACCCCGGCCGCGAGAAGCACACTCTAGAGCTGTGCTGTCCAAAGAAAAGTGCAAAGGCATAAACAACTTTTAATTTTCTACTGCCACACTTAAAAAGTGTTTAAAAATGAAACTAGTATTAATACATTTTACTGAACACAGTATCTTCAAAATATCATTCTGACACATTATCATTATTTTGAGGCTTTATTAGAAATGTTTTACTTTCTTTTTTGATACCAAGGCTTAAAAGTCCACTCTTTTGGGGCTGAGGATTTAGCTCAGTGGGACAAGCGCTTGCCTGGCAAGTGCAAGGTCATGAGTTCAATCCCTGGTGCCAAAAAAAAAAAAATGTCCACTGTGTTTTACACTTCAGCAAATCTCAGTTCAGTTCCTCATTAGCACTGGCCACAGTGCAAGTGCCCTCTTAGCAGCTTATGTGGCTGGTCACTGCCTTGGACAGTACAGTTCTAGAAGACAAGACAGACAGTAGACGCAGAAAAACTGTAATTACAAAATGCTACAAGGTCAAGGAAGCAAAGCGAGGTAAATGATACAGAATCAAGGAAGGAAACAGCTGAATTGCTAGGGGCGGGTCTTTCTAGGGAGGTGAAATGTGAGCTGAGACCTTAGGAGAAGGAGCCAGCACTCCAGGGGGGATAAAACCCATGCATAGGTCCTGAGTGGGACATACCTCAGCTTGAGGAGCACTTCTGGAAACTGAGGCACATGAAGAGAGAGAATGTAAGAGGCCAGGGGGGTGAGAAGGAGATGATCATACATGGGTCCTTAAAGCTCGTGAGAGGTTTATTCTACGTGTGTTTGGAGGATTCAAGGGATGGTTTTGGTCCAAGTCTTGGACCAGAAGAAAATGAAGCCTTAGGGTTAGGATTAGGATTATTAGTATTTTAGGGTTTGGAGGATTTCCAGGTTAGGGTAATTTAACCTGCATTTGTAAAAGAACTTCAGTTATGCCCAGAACAAATTGTAACAGTGGAAGGTGACACCTTTGGGAGGCATGCAGACCACTTAGGTTACTGGAGCACTTCAGTGAGAGGTGGCAGTGATGATTGAGGAAAGGAAGCATTGTGTTCCCATCAGGAGGAGAAGGGGGAACATTTCCCAGTTGAGCATAGAAGGCACCTGTTTTATTTCAGGGCAGTAGAGACGGGCTTAGCAAGTGTATCAGAAGCCCTGTTACTGGAGGGAAAAAGGGCTGGTTTGCGCCTTGGCCGTCCCAGGCCCTGGGACTCATCAGGATTGGTGTGGAGCTCTGCGCCTTTCACTTGGCTAATGGGAGGAAGACTGTGGGCCCCTGAAGGAATTTTGCAACCTGTTCTTATGAATAACACTTTTGTTTTCCCTTTTAGTTAAGAAGAGTTTTATTGGCCAAAATAAGTCTTTCTTTGGTCCTTTGGAGCTGGTGGAGAAACTTTGTCCAGAAGCCTCAGATATAGCTACTAGTGTCAGAAATCTGCCAGAATTAAAGTGAGTGAGAAGTAGTAATACCAATGTGATGTTTAAAAAAAAACCAAAAACCTCATATTTACCCATTTCTCAACTCCGTGCTGATAAAACTTTTTCTAACTTTTAACAAATTGTAGCACAAACCACACTGTACTCAAACGTTAATCACAGTCCTGCTACTCCTTATCTGCACCTCTCTGAAATTCACACCTCTTTGAGCCTCGGTTTCCTTTTCTTTCACATGAGCACAGTGATTCCTGCTTGCTGTACAGGTCAGATAGGCTGAAGAGGTCTTGTTAAAGAGCAGTCAGAGGAAAAGGATTGGATTAACACTCTGAGAGTCTGGATGTGGCCTAACAGTGTGAGTAACACGGTTTAGGCCAGGTCTCCGATTCCAGGTCACGAGGCATATGTGACTAGGCTGCGGCCAGTTATTATGAATTATTTACCATGTCCTTGGACCACTACCCATGTGCTCAGCATCAAAACCTGGAGAGCACACAGATCAGGGGTCTTCATGGAGCCTGGCATCTCTGAGGGGCTCTGGCATTCCATAAGCTGAAGGAAGAGTCCTTTGAAGAGTCTCCTGGGGACCTCAAGTTCCGCATTTGCTTGGCACTTCTGTGGAGCCAGCCTGTTGGTTTTAGAAAATAACAGCTACCACCCTAAGGACCCGCTGTCTGCCAGGCATTGTCCTGAGGGCATTTTCCTAACTATCCACTTCTCCATGCAGATACTGTGGGGTAGCCCCTGGTGCCCCACTGGCCAGTGTGGAAACTGGGACTTAGGTGAAGTCTCAGTTTCCTCTTGCCCGAGTCCTCGTGGCAACAGAGTGTGGAGTCAGGAGCAGATCACGGATCTGTTGGGCTCCACAGCCTCCAACTCTCACTGATTCTTACTGTCATCAAGCTGCTTATTCTTCTCAAGACTGCACTTGGGCCTTGGTCCCTGTCACTGGCGCAGCCTTCTGGGCCTCCACTAAGTGCATTTAAAGCGTTTTGCACTTCCGGTCTCTCAGATATTTATTTGATGCCTCTTCTTTTGGGTGCTAGGGACTAAATTCAGTGTCTCATAGGCATCCTACCCCTGAGGTACACCCCCTGCCCCAAGGCATTTTCGAGGTCTTAAGAGACTGAGCCCCAGCTCACTGCCATCAATTCTGCATCACCACATTTCCTCATGAAACGTCTGGTTGCTAAACAGGTAACAAGCCCAAGTGTTGGACATCCTCTCCCTGGCTGGCTGCCCAGATGCTTGGAGGAGGACCCTGGGGGAGCTGAGGAGAGGGCCCTCTTTTGCTTCATGAAGAGCTGCAGTAAAACAAGTGTGGTGGCTCCTGCCTGTGATGCCAGAATTCTGGGAGACTGAGGCAGGAGGATCTCTGATTATTGCCAAACCTGAGCAATTTGGTGACTTAGAAGCTGTCTCAAAATAAAAAATTACAAAAAAAGCTGGGGATGTACCTCTGCAAAGGCACTGAGTGCAACCCACAACAGCACCCCCAAAAAAGGCACAGTACTTTCACAGTTTCATCAAGTATTGCAAAGTTCTAAAATGTCTATGGCATTTTGGAAACATTATGATTGAGTGGAAGTTTTTTGTGGGGTGGGGTAGTAAAGGACTGTTTAAAGTAGTTTGAAACAGGATAAATTTTACATTGCTGGAAAGGCTTTTCCTAGCGTTTAATACTCTCTTCTAATTGAGATTTTAAAAATACGTTTCCTAGCATGACCTGTTGGCCAAATGTCTCGCTGTTGCCATGTCACACTTGGCAAACAGCTTTACAGAATGATCCCAGCTGGAACACTGGCTCTTAGAGCAGGCGAGACTTTTGTTTAATAGCTTGATGTTTAATTAGGAAATAAAAACAAGCCAGAAACAAACTGAAATTGTGTACTTCTCGTTACCCTACAACCCAGGAATAAAACTACTTGGGGTTGAGGGGAATAGCTCATCCACATGGCCCTGGGTTTGGTCCCCGGCACCCTGTAAAAGAGCAAGGGACAGAAGAAGTATACCAGTATCTTAGTGGCCTTGTGGATCCTTTCGGCACATTGTTGGCCAGACAGACAAATGAGATCCTGTCTTTCCTTTATCCCCTCCCCATTCTGCTGCACCGTTGTGCTGGTTCAGGAGGAGGACGGCTTAGCGCCACCCACCGGAATTACAGATGCATCTGTCCCCCGACCCACACTCCCACTGCCAGGCCAGGGTGTTCCCTGCCAATGCCACACAGGACGGCACCACACACAGTGGCACCTGCAGCCCTGCTGCTCAGGGGCTGGCACCTGAGGATCACGTGAGCCAAGCAGCACAGGACCGCTGGGCAGTATAAGAAGATCCGGTGTCAGAAAAGGAACTCACACGACCTCCCACAGCTTCACTGGGACAGCGGCAGATTAGGCCCGATTAGGCCTGGCAGTCGTCAGTCAGTGAAACGCTGAAGCTGTAAGGAGGAAGCTCTGTGTGGAAAGATACTCAGGATGACAGAGATGCAATGAAATACACAAATTGCCAAAGGTGTGGTTTTGGCTTTGGTTTTAAAAAGGGGCAGAAGAGAAAGAGTTCCTGGCTATTTGCACACACCGGTGAACCTGAACTGGAAACGGTGTTAATGGCTGTGGGAGGGGACGGGAAAGTGGAGGACGAGATCCAGAAAGAGCTGGAGCTGAGTGGTGGTCAATACAGTACTTCCAGTTTTAAACCAGGTGCAGGTATCATTGCCTATTTCAAAAACCACAAGAAATTCAGTATGCGTGAAGTGTTCATACTGTTTCATAGCTTTTCCCATTTAATGTTAGATTTTAAACTCAGGTCAAATAGTCATCCGCTTCTTTCTCATTAGTACCTATTCTGTGTCTGACATGGTCATCACACACATACACAGGGGACATACAGTGTGGCCTTGCCGTGCCTGTGTGCAGCGTGTGATGATCAGCTGGGAGTGACACCCGTCTCCTCAGACATTCAGGATCCTTTTGTACATAGCTCTTTTTTTCTTTTCCATACTGGGGATCTAACCCAGGGATGCTTTACTACTGAGCTATATCCACAGCTGTGTTTATTTTTATTTTGAGCCAGAGTCTTACGAAGTTGCCAGCTTTGCCTTAAACTTGTGATCCACCCACCTCAGTCACGGCTCACAATGCTGCAGCACCACGCCTCACACCATCACCCGTAAAGGCCCCACAGTATTCTGTTATACAGTTAACTTTCAGACCCTCGTGGGCTCTGCGGCTGCCCTCAGATTCTCATTGTATTCTCACTGTGATGCAGTCACTATCCCCAAACATAATTTTCCTGTCTACCCTAAGTTATCACCTTAGTGTACATTGCTAGGTGTTGAATTTTGAAATCTGCTGTCCTCAGATTCTCAGCTAGAAAAGTCGTACCACTCCACACTCTTCCTTAGTATATCTCAGGCTTTATCTTTCCCACCATGCCAACATTGCTCATCTTTTTTTCCTACTTTTTTTCCCCTCCTCTTTACTGTGATGTAGCATCATTTATTCTGAAATTAGGTTAACCCTTCTAGCCTGGCTTCTGAAATCTAGTGGGCATCTGAGCCACGTCTAGCAAGGTCTTTGGCCCTGTGAGCACCCTTTCATGCAGATTACTAACTGTAGCATTGCCTTTACTGCCTAGATGTTACTCTGCTTGAAACCAAATCTCTTTTTCCTTAAACAGTTCTAGATCTGTGATTAGAAGCTGTCTCTTCTACTGAGCAACACAGGCCTTCCAAAGCTGCAGCCTTGGAGACCAGCTGCCAGTGGCAGGAAGGTCTGTGTGCTGAAACTGCTGAAAGAGGCTTCTATGTCATTTTACCACAGTTGAAAAAACAGCCCAAGCCAACAGTGTGCCTTTTCGGCCAGCGCCTGAGGTCTGTGAGGCCTTGACAATGCCAAGCACTGTATGTGTCAGTCTTTTGAAGGAGTGTCCATCATACCAGCCTGGCCATGTATTGCCTGGCTCCCTTGAAATTCTGTGTTTGCAGAGTTTTGTCTAATTCTATTTGTTCTACAAATCAGAATTTTGTAGCTTAAGATATTTTTTCTTTTGTTGGAAAAAGAAGAAAGACAAAGAGCATGTGCTTTTGGTGCAAAATTCAGACCGTCCCCAAAGGCATGCAGCCAGTGCTTTCTCTGCTGTCTCCTTGACGCACATCACCCTGGCCTCAGAGCAGCTTTCTCCGAACTGGGGCGCAGCGTTCTGTCTGTCATCATTGTCCCACCACACAACGTGTTTGTTCTCTGTTTGATTCCAGGACGGCGGTGGGGAGAGGCCGAGCGTGGCTCTATCTTGCCCTCATGCAAAAAAAGCTGGCAGATTATCTGAAGGTGCTGATAGACAATAAGCATCTCTTAAGGTATTGCACCGCCTGTCTCTGCTTTTCTTTTGCTTCCTGAATAATGGCAGCACAATTCTGTAGGTCATTTTGAGTTAAAATAAGGGTATATAATGTTCAAAGCTTTTATCGAAATTATCGTTAATTTTAAGTATTCTGTGGCCTAGTTTTAAATGGCAGTGCTGGTTTCTTTTCTGAGCACTGGTATCGAAACATCATTATGAATGAAGATTCATGTAACTTTTCATTTTGGAAAGATTTTTAAGATAATTCTTCAAAAATATTAATACCTAAGAGTTGGTAACTAACAGCCTATTCTATTATACTTCAGTGAAATTATATTTATTAGATTAGGTGATGTCATAAAAAATTTTTTCAGAACTAGGTGTAGTGGATAGTTGCCCTTTTTTGGTTTTCGTTGTGTAGTCCAGGCTGGCCTCCAGCTCAGTCTTCCTGCCTCAGCCTCCTCGGAGCTAGGATTATAGGTATATGCCACAGTGCCCAGCTTCTACAGTGGACAGTTTTAAAATATAAAATCCTGCTTTTTGTAAGAAGATGTACCTATATTAGCCAATTCAGGATCCATATCCAGTTTGTAAAATTTTATACCTCTTATCAGGAAAAATTTAAAGTGGCTATCACAGAAATGTATGACTCTTGTTTTGTTTTGTTTTCTAGGGGGTTTAGGTTTAGGTTTCTTTTTCTGTTGTTCTTAGGGGTGAGACTTAGATGCTGAAATCAAACCCAGGGTCTTTGCTCTGAGTCTCTGCATCCCCAGCCGCCCCCTCTTTTTTAAGTCACTAAGTTGCCTAGGCTGGGTTCAAACTTGCGATCCCTCTGCCTCAGCCTCCCAGTGTGCTGAAATACAGAGATATATTACCTCTCCCTGCTGATGAATATCACCCTCGTGTACTTTGTATCCAGAGCAGTGTTGTAGTAAGTAATTCTGAGTTGCAGATTCTGCCCTAAGCAATGAACTGCTAGCTGGGTCTCATGCACATGCACACACATAGTGACCTGGGAGCCCCTGGGCTGCACAGATGGCCTATCAGTAGAGACTGCAGTGGATAGTAGGGTGGGGTTCGCCGTGTATGCAGAGGTGAGGAGGGAGATCTGAGGGGTCCTTGGCTGTCAGGGCTGTTTCTGAGTGTGCAGCCCCAGGCACCGGTAGGTGGTGGAGGAGCTGGTGAGGATGGCAGGAGCACAGAGGTGGCAGGGGCTGGCTCCAGGATCCAAACGGGTGGCTTAGCCACCCCAGGGCTGTCCTCACCTGGGAACACCTGAGATGATCAGCCTAGGCCAGGAAAGGGTACCTTTGGCTGAGCCTCCGGGCTGCCCTGCCAGAGGAGAGCTGTGGCTAACCGCGCGGTGAGCAGCGGCTGAGCCCACTGGTCCTAGACCAGCAAGACCCTGGCTCCCAGAAATCGAGCTGGAGCGCAAGGCCATGGGGGTGGTGGGCAGGGAGGCAGGCGGAGCAGTGGCTTCCCTGCCGCTCTCTCTTCCAGCGAGTTCTACGAGCCTGAGGCGCTGCTGATGGAGGAGGAAGGGGCAGTGCTGGTCGGGCTGCTGGTGGGACTCAATGTCCTCGATGCCAACCTCTGTCTGAAAGGAGAAGACTTGGACTCCCAGGTGAGCTGGGGTGGTGGCTGCAGGCAGGGCACGGCAGGTGGGGAGCTAAAGAGCTGGCCTGACCGAGGACTGCCCTCACCCCGGGAGGGATCCTGGAGGGACTCCTGGCCCTTTAAACCTTCAGCAGGATGGCCGTCTGTCAGTCCATGTGGAGGCAAGGTCAGCCCAGCAGCCCCACCGAGGAGCCTCTGGTGTGGGGGAAGGGCAGAGTGCTCCCAGGGAGGGACAGCCCTGGGGCATCTTCCTTCCTGAGGAACCAGCAACTGAGCCAGGACCAGGCACATGTGAGAGCACCCACACCGCCCCGTTCGGGTCACCATGGATTTGGACCCAGATTGCCTAATGTGTCCACTCCCTGCCGTTTCAGCACTGGGAGCTATAGCTGTTTCTGTGTTTGGTGTTAGGGCTCCAACCTGGTGCCTCATGGGAGCTGGGCAGGCACTGTGCCTCTGAGCTGCAGCCCCAGCACCCTTCCCTTTTTTATTTTTTTATTTTATTTTTTTAGTTTTGAGACAGTGTCAACTAAGTTACCTAGTTTGGCCCAGAACTTGTGATTTCTTCTGCCTCAGCCTCACAAGTAGCCAAGATTACAGGATGGGCCCTGTACCGGGTTTAACTTTTTAAATCAAATGTATATTTTTTTAAATAATTTATAATTTAAATAACCTGTCATTTGTTTTGACATAATATGAAGTAGGAATCTAGGTTTACAAATAAACCGGTTTTTTTTTAAAGTCATCTATTAAATATATTGTTTTTCTACTGGTTTGGAGTCCCTGTGTATAAACTGTCCACAGCTACTAGGGTTCCCCTGGACTCTTCGTGGTTGCTGGACCTCTTTGTCCTGTACCCTTTCTTGTGTCACTAGTGAACCCCCAGTGTGGCAGCTGACCTTATGCAGTGTCACTGTCCCTCTTCTCCAGGTGTTTGTAGGCTGTCCCTTCTGCCTGAGGTATTTGGGCTTCATTTTGTCAAACTCCAAGAGAGAAATCCCAGGAGACTGTGTAAAGCTTGCTGTGCATCATCAGCACCCTGACCTTCTGTCAGAAGGCAGCCGGTGTGTGAGGACTATCATGCTGAGCAAGTTCTGTTCTGTTTGTTTGTCTTTAGCAGAAGTGAACATAGATAGCATGCTGTGAATACCTTCTTTGGCATCTGTTGGGACCTGTCTCTTTGTAAGTGATAACTGGTTAATTTGTAGATTTTCCGTTATAATAGCACTCACGCATTCCTAAGATGTACTCCACTTGCTTCTCGTATTCCAGTCGTGCTTGTGGTTTCCTGGCATTTCTGACTCTCTGCTCCTGAGACTGCCCTGAGTTTTCTGCCTGCCTCACCAACCACCTTCTGTGTCAGGGTTATATGAGGCTCATAATTCACAGGAAAATGTTGTTCTTCCTTTCCTTGTTAGAACACAATTTTTGTTTTCAAGGTTTGCTAGAACTGAGTGTATGAACACATCAGCCTTATGCCTTTTTTGGTCCTACTGATTGAGTGTCCTCAATCTAGAGCATCACAGAATATTAAAGAGAGGAGGCAAGTAGATAAGAGTTTAATAAGCAGGGAGGGCACAGAGGGGGTCACCACAGAGAAGGCTGTGGCGGCCCCCTGCAGACAGAGGGCAGGTTCCGCCTGATATAGTCGCTGATGGGGGAAGGGCTCTGGACACTGATGTGAGCTGATTTGTTTTGTGAGAGTGCAGGGGATTGGGTGAACCCTTACATTCCTGAGCTTTGGCAGACTTTTGGGAGGGAGAAGCCATAGGGGCTTCTGGGAAGAAGGAGGTGTGCATTACCAGGGCACAGCTTTGAACCACTGCCATGAAGATTGTGCTGTCTCTCAGGTGGGCAGACCTAACAGTCCCATCTCTTTGGTGTTAGGGGGCTGTGGAATCTCTCTGGCTGCTTCCTGCTGAGGGGGGAGGCATTGTTGGGGCCTAGGGTAGAAGAGAATGGGATTGAGGGATCTGTTTTGTCTGAGCTTGTGAGTTAGTGATGTCGCTCAGTAGTACGATTTCTTTGGTAGTGAATGCCTGTAGTCTGGCTTGGATAAATTGAGAAAAGAGCCTAAAGGCACAGAGAGCAAAAGCAAAAAAATTACTGTGGTAATTATGGGACCCATAATGGGCATTAGAATGGGAGCCCAGGACCCTAGGGAATACCATCATGAAGACCACGGAGTGGGTTCTGGAAAATATTGTCTCCCTCGTATATCAGCTGCTAATTTTTTGAGTTTTTGTACCTGATCTTTGACTATCCCCAACTGGTTGACAAAGTAGCAGCATTCTTCTCCCAACATGGCATAGTATCCCCCTTTTTCTGCTGTGAGAATACTGAGTGTCCTCCCTTGCTGGAGAACTACTGTGGCCAGTGAGTTTATTTGATCTTGGAGTGAATTAACACTTTGGAGTGTCTGAGTGTTGTAGGGTAAGGTGAAGGAATAGATTGAGGTAGAAGAGAAAGCCTACCATGTTGACTAAGGCAGTTGAGGAATGTAAACAGTAAGATTATTAATATGAAGAGTGTGATAACTGTAAGCCCTTGGAGAATAGTGTTTTGTGTTTTTTGGGGTTTTTTTTGTTTTGTTTTGTTTTTTTGGAATAGAGTGTTAGAGCGCCTGTGAGGAAGAGGAGAAGTATGGAGCCATATATAGGCCCAAACCAGGTAGGGCAGCAAAGATTAGTGTTTGTGTTGTGTTAATTGGAGGTGGTTGGGAGCTATTGGACGTGAGGTCCATAAAGTCTCTTCAGTGTGTTTGGGATCAAGATTACCGGGCAGCAGATGATATCTCTTCATCTGGGTGATGTGAAACCAGCATGGGAGTCTCTCTAACTTTACTGCAGTTGGAGTCCCAAGGTGTACCAGGTGAGGTCCATTTTACTTAGTTTGAAGATTTGAAGTTGAACCTGTGGGCTTAGGAATTTTAATATAGATTAAGTCTCCTGAAGATAAAGGAGGATCTGCTCTGTGACCCTTGGAGGGATGAGGGAGGCAAAGATCTGCATATTGTTGAAGAAGGTGTCAGAGAAATGAGAGAACCAGAATGTAGTCAGATAAGGGAAGAAGATTAGAAGGTGAAGTTTTGTAAGACAAACGGTCTACTGTACATAAGCTGAAAGAGGCTTAACTGAGTAGGTGACCTGGGGAGAACTCGAAGTTTTGTAGGGGCTAGAGAGAGGAGTAGACAGAGGAGAATCATGCATATGTGGGAAGGAAGTGTGAGTTAACTGGAGGACAT
>PVLA01011629.1:0-51447 GCA_004027455.1 Hydrochoerus hydrochaeris
TCAAAAACAATGCACACCACAGAAAGAGAACCTAAACGCAGTGCTCTGAAAATGCATGCAGTAGGAATTCAGTTGTTCTCTATGCTACACAAGATATTTACCTATTCATATTAATAAGAATGAATGGAAGCCAATGCACAAAACCCGCTTCCTACAAAATGCCTTTATACTTCTTCTGAAATACACAGCACACACTTGAGAAACAACTAAAACTCAGTGTTTTGAAGGTGCATGAAGCAGGAATTCAGTCGTTCTCTCTCCTAAACTATGTAGGGAGCAGCATGATAGCTTCACGGCCTCCACCCCATCTCTCCCTCCTGTGGGCATCAGTGTGTGTGCCTACATTTCCCATGATCCTCTCCCGCCTGACCCCAGATATGATGATGACCTATCCATGCTTGATAACTTCCTGCCTCTGCTTCTTTATACTTCAGGGACACTTCCTCAATAAACGAGACTTGATTGGAACTGCTCAACTTGTCTCTGTCTCTCTCTCCTCTTGCCCCTGCCCCCATCCCTGTTCCCTCTCCAGGTTAGACCCACAGATTGATCCGTGGGCCGGATCAAGTGGCGCCCAACGTGGGGCACCCAGCACAGGGGATTCAATGTGGGACCATTCACGAGGATAAATCACTGGCCGGCATGACTGTTTCGGGATGACTCCATCCCTGTGATCTGAGTGGATGGCCACCTTACATCTCTCCTGAATCATGGTAGGTGAACAGATCTTATTCCTTCATCAGTATGGGACAAGTACTTATTAAACATGAATTGTTCATCAATGGCCTCAAGGAGGCTCTCAAGGTTAGAGGGATTAAGTTTAAGACCAAAGATTTATTACAGTACTTTCAATTTGTACATTCTGTGTGCCCTTGGTTCCCTTTAGAAGGCACCATTGATTCTAAAAATTGGAATAGAGTAGGAGATGCTCTTAAAGACTATTATAAGGTTTTCAGTCCAGAAAAGGTCCCAGTAACCTCTTTTTCGTATTGGACTTTAATTTCTGAGCTACTGACTCAGCATCATGCAGATCCCCAAATTGATGAGACGCTTACTCAAGGTGAGGTTGCATTACACTCCTCCTGCAACCCTACCCCAAAGCCGCCATCAGACAAGTCCAGTCATCCCAGCTCCGTGATTCTTGATACTCCGGAGCCCATTCAAGATGGCGACTCACCGCCACTTCCTCTTTCTGGAGTACACGAGGACTCTCAAAATGGCGCTGCCCTGCCTGATATCAAAATGGCACCACCCTGCCTGATACTCAAAATGGCACCGCCCTGCCTGATACTCAAAATGGCACTGCCATGCTCCCTCCTCCATATCAGCCTATATATCCTGACCTTTCAGATTTCCAGGAGGTTGATTGGTCACAATTGGCAGAAGAGGCTGCTCAATATCATGGCCCCCCTTGTAGGCCCTGCACTATCAATCTGGCCTTCATCTAACTCCCAAAAGCCTCGCAGTCCACCTCCTGCCCTTCTTGAGCTAGAAACAGAAATTCACTACTTACAATAGCAACTTCAATTAAAACAAGAAAAACAAAGGCTCATCTTACAACTCCAGTCGTTAGAAATGGGCCCCAACCCTTCTTCAGGTCCAACGATGTTCCCGGTAATGGAGACAATTCACCATCCAGCAGTGAACACCCCAAAAATGGCACCTCGCTTAATGTTTCCAATCATGGAGGCCACCCCAGCAGGTGTTGGCCCACAAAATGGCGGGGAGACAACCCGGCCCACCCAAGATGATGTTAGTTCACAAAATGGTGAAAATAAAATGCTTAGAGAAAGGGGGAGACCAAAGAGACAAAATGGACGTGAGGATCAATCCTCAAGTCAAGAAAAAAGAGATAAACCATGAGCCACTACAACAACTGCTAGGGGAAATAATAGGGGACAACCATTGCATCTACAAAGATGGGAATTAGAAATTAGTGATAGCAAAGAAGAAAATGACACTGACCTACCTGATAGTGATAGGGAAACAGACTTTTCATCCCCAGAGCCACGAGCTAACAGGGCCCATACACCATTCTCTGTATCTGCCCTAAAAGAATTAAAAACAGCAGTGTCCCAATATGGCCCTATGGCAGCCTTCACTCTTGTAGTCCTAGACTCCCTAACTCAAGGTTGGATTACACCTAATGACTGGAGAGACCTAACTAGAGCTACACTTTCAGGGGGCAATTATTTGCTTTGGAAGGCTGAATTCCAAGACCAATATGAACTTTTAGCCAAAGAAAATGCTAATCGAAAAAATCAGTATACCCTTCCCATGTTAACAGGGACAGGCCATTATGCAAAACAGCAGGCCCAAATGTGATATGAGGCAGGCCTTTTTGCACAAGTTACTCTGGCAGTGACTGCAGCCTGGAGAAAACTCCCTTCTGGTGGTGGAGTTGCCTCTTCTCTTATAAAAATTAAGCAAAAACCTGAGAAGCCTTTCTGTGATTTTGTTGATCGCCTCCTACAGGCAGCTGAACATCTTTTTGGCTCCTCTGAGAATAACTCCAACCTAATTAAACAATTGGCTTATGAGAATGCAAACTCCACCTGTCAGGCTGCAATCAAGCCACATAAAAAAGGGAAGATCTCTCAGGTTACATTTGCCTATGTGCTGATATAGGCCCTGCCTACCATCAAGGCCTAGCTATGGCTGCAGCTGTAAAGGAGGTTCTCCTTGCATACAAACAAGGAGGAAAGACAAATAGTGGCAAATGTTTCAAACGTGATCAAATGGGCCATTTTGTCAGAGACTGCCCAACCGTCCTAAAGTTGCAACAAAATAATCCAAGACCAAAACCTACAAGCTTGTGCCCAAAATGCAGGAGGGGGTATCACTGGGCCAATGAGTGTAAGTCAAAAACAGATGCAGATGGCAATCCCCTTTCCCAGCAGGGAAACGGGATTCGGGGTCCACCCCAGACCCCCAATTGGAGACAGACCCCTGGGGCTATAGGGTTTGTCCTGCAACAAAGCCACCCAACACAACCACACAACCCAACACAAAACAATCCATTTCAGGTCTCCTCTGCACTACACCAGGAAGTGCAGGATTGGACCTCTGTTCCACCTCCAACACAGTATTAACTCCCGACATGGGTGCTCAGGCCATCCCTACCAGGATTTTTGGCCCTCCTCCCCCTAATGCATTTGGGTTAATACTTGGACATGGTAGCACAATAATAGAAGGATTACAAATTGTCCCCAGAGTAATAGATAATGACTATACTGGTGAAATTATAATCATGACCTCCTCTGTTTCCTGCCTCCTCTGTTTCCAACAAAGACAACATATTGCCCAGTTAGTGCTATTGCCTCTAGTTCAAACTCCTAATACGGCCATGGCTTCCCATAGGGGAAATTCCTCCTTTGGATCCTCAGATATATACTGGGCTCAATTCATTTCAAAAGATAAACCCCTTATGACTTTGTTGCTCAATGGAAAAGGTTTCTCAGGGCTCATAGATATGGGTGCTGATGTCACCATTGTTAGAAAAGATGATTGGCCTCCCACATGGCCTCTGGAGACCACCATGACTCATCTGCAAAGGATTGGGCAATCCAAAAATCCACAATGCAGTGCCAATCTACTTACCTGGAAGGACAAAGAAAATAATCAAGGACACATACAACCTTATGTTGTGGAGGGGCTACCCCTTAACTTGTGCGGCAGGGATTTTCTGACCCAGATGGGAATGATGATAGGCAGCCCTAATACCATAGTCGCAAAACAAAGGCTCATTCAGGGATTCCTTCCTAACCAAGGTTTGGGCAAACAGAGTTCAGGTATCAAAGCCCCCATCTCCCCAACCCCAAACCCTTCAAGAGAAGGTTTAGGCCATTTTCAATAGGGGTCATTGATGCTCCTGTGGCCCATGCCAAAAAAATCACATGGTTATCAGATACCCCTGTTTGGGTCGATCAATGGCCCCTTACATCTGAAAAGCTTGCAGCCGCTCAACAGCTGGTGCGGGACCAGCTAAATGCAGGCCACATTATACCGAGTGATTCCCCCTGGAATACACCCATTTTTGTAATCAAAAAAAGTCAGGAAAATGGAGATTGTTACAAGATCTCAGGGCCATCAAAAAGACCATAGTCGTAATGGGACCATTGCAGCCAGGGCTCCCTTCTCCCAGTGCCATTCCGCTAGGCTTCTTCAAAATTGTTATAGATCTCAAAGACTGCTTTTTCTTGATCCCATTACACCCAGAAGATCAAAAATGCTTTGCCTTTAGTCTACTGACCACTAATTTTAAGGCGCCTATGCAGAGATTTCAATGGCACTACCTCCCCCAGGGGATGGCCAATTCCCCTACGCTATGCCAAGACTATGTAACTTCTGCTATCCATCCAATTAGGGATCACTGGTCAAATCTATATATCCTTCATTATATGGATGACATTTTATTGGCGGGGGAAAATAGGGACCAAGTCTTCCAATGTTATCAGGTGTTACAAGCCACCTTACAAAGGGCCGGACTTCAAATAGCACCTGACAAAGTCCAACTTACAGATCCATATACATATTTGGGCTTCCAATTGTGAGGCACTCAAATATTCTCCCCTAAGCCCCAGTTAAGACTTGATGGCCTTTGGACACTTAATGATTTTCAAAAACTCTTGGGAGATATCAATTGGCTCTTACCTTACCTGAAATTAGCCAAACACAACTTACAGCCCCTTTATGAAACCCTCAGAGGGGACACAGACCCGACCTCCCCTCATGAACTCACCCCTAATGCCAGAAGAGCGCTTACTAGAGTAGAGGAGGCTATTGCACAACAAACCATTTCCTTCATAGATTATAACAAACCTTTACAACTCCTCATTTTTAATACAAAGCTCTCCCTTACTGCAGTGTTCTGGCAACAGGCCCCCCCATGTGGCTTCATTTGCTGGTCTCCCCAAGAAGGGTATTATTGCCCTACTACCAGGCGGTCTCTGACCTAATGATTCAGGGCAGAAAATTAGGAAGATGTTATTTTGGTAAAGAACCAGAAGTCATTATTCAACCCTTCACTAAAGATCAAGTGGACTGGCTACTTCAAACCACTGAGGCATGGCCTATTGCTTTAGCCTCTTTTTCAGGGACCATTGATAATCATTACCCTCCCAACAAACTTGTTGATTTTGCTAATCGTCACCCATTCATCTTTCCCAAGATCATGGCTTCACGACCCCTTCCTGATGTCCCAGTGGTATTCACTGATGGCTCCTCTTCTGGTAGAGCTGCTTATGTAACCCAAGATAATGTTACTACTCTCCAGACAGAGACATCTTCTGCACAGCTGGCAGAACTACAAGCTATTCTTGCAGTTTTTACTGCTTACCCCGACCAACCCTTCAATTTGTTTACTGACAGTGCTTACCTCACTCAGTCTGTTCCATTCTTAGAAACTGTTGCCACCATAAGTCATGCCTCCCCAGCTGCAAACCTATTTAAACAACTACAAGATATGATTCGGCTTCGCCGTCACAAGTTTTTCATTGGCCACTTGCGGGCCCACTCTGGCCTTCCGGGTCCCCTTGCTCAGGGAAATCATCTAGCTGATGCTGCCACATGGACACAGGTCTTCATGACCCACTCTGAGTCCATAGATGACCCTAAGGTATCTGAGGCATGATGGACTCATCAGCTACACCACCTCAATGCCCAAATCCTCCACCTCCTTCACAGAACTACCCGAGAACAAGCCCAGCAAATTGTTAAAAACTGCCCTTCTTGTGCTACCCATCTACCTGTTCAACATTTTGGAGTCAACACAAAAGGTCTAATTCCTAATGCCTTATGGCAAATGGATGTTATTCATCTTAATGAATTTGGCAACTTAAAATATATACATGTAATTGTTGACACATACAGTGGTTTCATTTTTGCCACCCTCCAGACTGGAGAAGCTACTAAACATGTGATAGCCCACATGCTGTTGGCTCTCTCTACCCTGGGGTGCCCCCAACAACTCAAAACCGACAATGGCCCTGGCTATACAAGTGCTTCCTTTGCTCAATTTTGTAAGTGCCTTAATATTCTTCATACCACAGGTATACCTTACAATCCTTAAGGACAAGGCATTGTTGAACGTGCACATCGCTCTCTTAAGTCCACTATAGATAAAATAAAAGGGGGAACATGGTACCCTACTCAGGGGTCCCCCAGAAATATCCTTTCACATGCCCTCTTCATTTTAAACTTTCTATCCTTAGATATTTCAGGCTGCTCCGTGGCATCCCGCTTTTGGCATACACAAATGCAAACACAGTTTGCCTCGGTATTATGGAAGGATCCACTAACACCTGGAATGGCCCCGACCCCATTCTCATCTGGGGGCGAGGCTCAGTCTGTGTTTATTCTAGACAAGAAAAAGGAGCTAGATGGCTACCTGAATGGCTTGTCAAACAAATAGACAGTCCTCCTTCCAAGATGTTGGATAATGCCCAGGAATGATGTTTTTTCCTGAGGCATCGCTCTCTATGTTCTCTTATAGATGTCCTTGCTGCCATTGTCCATCCTTGGCCTCCTAGCCCTGATCTCCCTGATATCACCTTCCCTGGCTAATAACCCACACTCACACCTGACCTGGCAACTGATAACCTTTCCCAGCGACAAGGAGCTTGCGAGCTGGAGAGGAACAGGAAGACCCAGCTTTGATGTCCGTCCTTGCAACTTCATCCCAGGGATGACCTGCCACAATGGCTATCATGTATATCTCTGCCCCTCAGAAACTGGTTCTCAACCTTATTGTGCCTCCCCCTCTGAGTTCTACTGCCCCTATTGGGGCTGTGAGACACTTGCCTCGGGGTGGGTACCTACATATAGAGATCCCCACCTCTCTATTGCTTGGTACTGGCATTGAGGTATACGTGACACCCTGTGCATTACAGTCTTAGACCCTCAATATTCAGGTTGGTCACTTGGACACCAATGGGGGATCCAGGCATATGTTTCAGGAACAGATCCTGGGACCACCTTAATCATAACTAGGGGCCCCCCTCCAACAGTTAGCCCTTCACTCTTGGGTGGTAAACCTATCCCTAAGGTAGACATCATAACTACAACTACCAGGTCCCCCAAAGCTGTTATTACGATTAAGGTCCCTGAGTCACCCTCAACAAACTCTGGTTCTGTTGTAAATGCCTCCAATGCCCTTTCTAATCTCTTTGGTCTGATTACAGGCACATACACCGCCTTAAACCATACATGACCTAACCTAATTCAGTCCTGTTGGTTGTGTCTGAGTGCCTCGCCCCCATATTACGAAGGAAAAGCACTCAATGTGTCCTTTGAGACCTCCTCTAATCTGCACAGATGCCCATGGGGCCAATCTTATAGATTGACCCTTCCTGATGTCACTGGAACAGGAAACTGCCTTGGCAAACCTAATAATTGGCCCCCTAAATATAAGTCCCTATGTGCTACATTTCATAATAGTTTTAATAGGGATCAATATCTCATCCCACCTTGTGGAACATTTTGGGCTTGCAATACTGGCCTCACCCCGTGTGTGGCGGCCGATGCCTTCAATATTTCTGGTGACCATTGCATTCTTGTAAATGTTTTTCCCCACATTATATATCACCCTGATCATTATCTTTTGCAGGCCTACCAAACAGATCACAGGTTCAAACAAGAACTGGTGTCATTGACCTTAGCTATACTTTTGGGAGTTGGTGTTATAGCAGGAGTGGGGACAGGGACTGCGGCACTGATCACAGGACAACAACACTTTTCTCAGTTACAGGCTGCAATAGATCAAGATTTAAAAGCAATAGAGACTTCTATAATGGCTTTAAAGGAATCCTTAACCTCCTTGTCAGAGATGGTTTTACAAAATAGACGGGGATTAGATCTTTTATTCCTTGAAAAAGGAGGACTGTGCACTGCCCTCAAAGAGGAGTGCTGTTTCTACACTGATCACTCGGGCGTTGTCAAAGACTCCATGACACAATTGAGAGAACGCATCAAAAACAGGGAAAAACAAGGCTTTCCACGAGATTCCCCTTTTTCATCTATGTGGGGGGCCTCTTCCCCTATATTGCTCCCCTTCTCAGACCCCTAGCTGCTTTACTGTTATTCCTAACTGTTGGCCCTTGCATCTTTCAGAGGATCATGACGCTTCTTAAAAATAGGCTTGATGCTTTCATAGCAAAGCCCATTCAGGTACATTATCATCAACTGGAGATGGCAGATCAACAAACTTGGTGCGAAACAACCCCCATAAATGACCCATAAGATGATGTGGGCCAACTGCCCTGAGGCACTGGACAGGCAGCCAGAGACGGGCAACTAGGACACATATGTTATGCCACTGGCCACCTAAGACAGGCACAGGACCAGTTGCTGTCCAGCAGGCCCATGATGGGTAAGGCCTGGTTGGGTTCATATGAAGAGTCCTTGACCCAAGACAGGCGCTGTCTTCACAGGGCCTGACATACTCCTATAAAATAATAAGGGAGGAGATGTAGGGAGCAGCATGATAGCTTCACAGCCACCACACCGTCTCTCCCTCCTGAGGGCATCTGGTGCGTCAGCCTACATTTCCCATGATCCTGCCCTGCATGACCCAGGATATGACAATGACCTATCTGTGCTTGATAACTTCCTGCCTCCGATTATTTATAAGTCAGGGACACTTCCTCAATAAACGAGACTTCATTGGAACTGCTCAACTTGTCTCTGTCTCTGTCTCCTCTTGCCCCTGCCCCATCCCCATTAAATCTCCAGGTGAGACCCAGGGATTGATCCGTGGGTCTGATCAATAAAAGACATTTACTCATTCATCATCCTAAGAAGGAATGGAAGCCAAGGCACAAAACCCACTTCCTACAAATTGCCTTTATACTTGTATTGAAATTCACTGAGGACACTTGGAATAGAACCAAAACACAGTGTTTTGAAAGTGCATGACACAGAAATTCAGTTGTTCTCTATGTTACACAGGACATTTACACATTCATCATAGTAAGGCTGAAGGGAAGCCAATACATACAAGCCTCTTCCTACAAAATGCCTTTGTACTTCTTGTGAAATACAGTGCACACACTTGATAGAGAATCAAAAGGTAGTGTTTTGGAAAAGCATGCAGTGGGAATTCACTTGTTCTGTGTACTATACAAGAGATATACACATTCATCATAATAAGAATCCATACAAGCCAAAGCACAAAATATGCTTTCCAAAAAATGCCTTTATAGTTCTTGTCAAATACAATGCAAACACATGAAATAGATGTAAAATGCAGTGTTTTGAAAAGCCATGCAGTAGGAATTCAGTTGTTCTGTGTGCTACACAAGAGAATGATGCATTCATCATAATAAGAATGAATGGAAGCCAAGGCACAAAACCGCTTTCTGCAAAATGCCTTTTTACTTCTTGTGAAATACACTCCACACTCATGAAACAGATGTAAAATGCATTGTTTTGAAAAAGCATGCAGTAGGATTTCAGTTGTTCTGTGTGCTACTCACGAAATTTACACATTCATCACAAACCAACTTTTTGTGGGCCCCCTAACAAGTAATGACTCAGAATCATGATGGGTCCACCAGTTCTGCTTCTCTCAAAGCCTCAGGCAATGCTCAGTCTCTCCATGCCCTTTTGAGGCACCCTGTCCTAGGACTGAGAGATGGTTTCAGAAGCTTCCACTTGAATTTTGTTACTCTGGAGAGCTCTTACTCCACAGACCAATATCTCAGGAAAGATGAATATAAAGGAAATGAAGAGAAGGCTATATGGGTGGTATTAGTGTTCTCCTTAAAAACAAGAAAATAAAAATATAGTGCCTTGTGAGAAATGGTTGTTGCATGCAGAAATCTCTCTTGTAGGAAAAATTTGTCGAGCTGTTTTTTGAAATGCTAGAAAAGACTGGACATATCTAAAAAAAATAGAGTAGAAATAATTTTTAGAATATAAATACAGATTGTGGTAAATTTAAACTTTATCATAAGAAAACCATAGCTGTTTATCAAACATAAGCTTAAGAAGAAGAAAGGGAAAAAATCTAGAGTTAAAGAAAGATGAAAAATCACTTGAACCTTTCCAGTACCTTTATTTACTGTGCTTTTTGATATGTTTTTATTACCCAAATTAAATAAATCACTGAGGCTTTTATTATTCACATTGTAGGAAGGACCTCAATCTTTCCTGCTTATAAATGATAGCACCCTCCTATCTGTCCCCTGTGCAAGCACTAGGGCTGCTTAGAAAGGGAAAAGAAGGAGAAAAGCAAGTATTGAGTGATTTTCAATCCTATCTCCCCATTAAATCATGTGAATAACTTCATTCTTTGGAACCAATTAAATCTGAAAAGGACCCAGAAAACAAGGGTGTACCTAGAAGTACCCAGTTGAGTGGCCTAAGCCCCACTCATTGTTTTCTCTGTCACCCAAGGTGTAACAATAGCTCCACATTCACCAGAAGATCAAAGTTTATTTCCTAGCATGATGAGACTTCTCTTCTTGGCTACTGATTTCTAAACAGTTTAAAATATCCTGGCTACCACAATGGTTCAGATTCAATGGGATGCTCAATATGTTCCCTGGAAAAAGAGCAACCACTCTGGGAATCAGAAGAGATGTAGGGACAAGAAATATCCAGTGGTGCATCTCACTGGCTGCCACAGTCCACCATTTGTGTTCTAGGGAGCTAGTTCTCTGAAAACTCAAATTCAAAGAGCAGTTTCTCTGTGCTTTACATGCACTCCTCTTCCTGAAGGCACACAGAGGAGGGAGCTTCACAGGATCAATTATACCCCTCTCACTTCAGTGGCTCTCCAGTCACTGATCTTTATACTCCTTCTCCTCTACTGTTATGTTCAACAGTCCCTGGCTCTCAGCTATCACTTGCACTGGTTTTGGTGTCTCACCTAGTGGTGTGATACCAACTCTCAGCTCAGGATTATTGTGCTTGATTGTTCAGAGTCATGAATGAGTAAAGAACAAGCATCCTTAACCATGTCACAGTTTCCTCATCATTGTTCTTAGAAACCACCGCCAACCCTACATACTATCTGTGCCATTGTTTTGTATTTTTGTACTGCCTGATGACAGGAGTAATTTTTGCATCATCACTTTGAGTTTTCTACCTAAGTAGCACAGTGTTTTACAGATAGCAGATGTTGAATAAATGACTTAGGGTTGCATGGCAAACTCACAATATGTAATCTAGGGCTATTTTATGAGTCTTTCAAGTGATGGTTGACTGATTACAACTACAATAAAACAATGTGTGTGCATTTTTTTCTAAAATAAACAAAAAAATTTGGCTATTTTAAATTATATATCACCTTTTAAACAGCATTCAAAACGGAGTATTAAGAGAGTGCATAAGCAAAAATAAAAGAGTGTGGATATATGTGAGAATGAATTTAAATATGAGAGAATATGAGAATTGATTTAAAAACAATAGGGGTAGGCCTCAAGGTCACTGGTCTCTGGTAATAGTCAGGTGTTCTACAAAATTTCACAGTTCCTCTTATATTTTACAGTTCTATCATGTATCTTATTACTCATTTGCCTGTTTGGCTTCCAAAGGCATCAACATGCATGTCATCTGGATATTTTTCTATTCTGCTATTCCAAAAATCTTACTCAGAACATTTATTCAAAATGTGTTGAATCAGTTAGTAAATTAATGATAGAAATAGCAGTGGAGATACAGAGAACTCAATCATTCTGGAATAAGAGACCATTGCCAGACCTCCAAGCAAGGCAGAGTGAATAAATTTTGAAACCGGACACACCAAACTTTTCACATGTCAGACTTAAGGACTGTTTGATTTCTCTGATGCTCAGTTTCTTCCTCTATTAAACAAGTACTAAAGAAAAAAGAGCTATCTGGGAGATAAAGTAGCTACATAAAGAACAAAAAGGCTTATGCAGTGGTACACAAATGTCTACAATTCCAACTATTTGGTGGACTGAGGCAGAAGGATCATAAATTTTAAAAAGCCTGGGTGACAGCAAAATCTTATCTCTAGAAAATCAAGCAAGCAAACAAACAAAAAAGAGCATTGTCATTTCAAATTCTGATTTCCTACAAATGTTGGTTTTTTAAAGTAATTTTGAGCCTAACACCATTGTTTAAAATATGTGAAAGTTTTACTTGGACACATACACAAAAAGAAAATCAAAATCATTTTCTTAAATCTAACTTTATATGTACAAGGATTTAGGTGAGAGGAATTACTGTTCTTTAAATTTTTCTAAGATCAATGTTATTAATTTTCTGGTAAATTCTGTTAAGAATATTCTAAAAGGAAATGGAGCCAAGTCTTCTATGTGCTGGAAAGTTCTGGCTTCAAGAAAATTTCAAAAAAGGGTAATAATCTCAAAAAGTATGTTCTCCTTTTAAATAGTCAAATGAATTTTCTGTAAAATGTTGTCAGTTTTTTCCATCAACATATCAATTTTGGCCATAAACAATTCATGATTTGCAAATTCAATGTTTAATAACATAAAGTGTTTAGAGAGGGAAGGAAAGAGGTTAGAGGATAAAGCTAGAAAGTCAAAACATGGACTGACTCAAAAAGAGATTTGGAGCCCGTAAATGGGAGCTACCACTATAGAACAAGCTCCTTCCCCTTTGGTATTCCTTGTCAAAAGAACTGCCATTATAATGGATCCAGAAAACTTGTGCTGATACTAGGAAAATTCCCCATGCTTGTTTAGAAGGTCATTACAGGTCTGGAATTTTATTCTAAGGAGATATTCAGAGCTACACAAAAAAACAAAACAAACAAAAACTAAAAACATTTATTATGCTATATATATATCTTTCATTGGGAACTATTCAGTAAATTTGAGTTATGAATCTATAGATATTAGAAAACATTTCATGACAAGAGAATATACACATAATATATTGGTTTCAAGTGGTACCAAAAAAAGCATATGAGGAGGCCAGGTGTGATGGGACACACCTGTAATCCCAGTACAGGGGAGACTGAGGCAGGAGGATTGCTATGAGTTAAAGGCCAGTCTGGGCTATGAAATGAGTTCAAGGCCAGCCTGAACTGCATAGTGAAACCCTCTCTCAAAAAGACAAGAAAAAGCATATAATCCCATTTGTTATTATTTTAACTACCAACAAAACAATGTCTGTGAGATTTTACTCACAAAGAATAAAAGACATCTAAGCCCTGAAGTGTTCATCTCTGAGCTATAGAATTATGAGAAAATTTTTTTCTTCCTCACTGTTTCCTTACTTTCCAAACACTCTCAAGTGAATTTTCATAATCAATTTATTACACTGAAAAACTGCTTGTTGGTTACAAGGTGTTGACAGGGGAGGCCAGTGGCACCACCTTCAAGCGTGAATACTCTCTCAGTCAAAAAGGGTAAAATAGCAGAGTGTGATGGTGCACATCTGTAATCCCAGCACTCAGGAAGCTGAAGCAGGAGGATTGCTGTAAGTTCAAGATCAGTGTAGGTTACAAAGTGAGCTCAAGGCCAACCTGAACTCAAAAACATGAAAAAAAGTAAAATAAAATAAACCTATATATGAGTTTATCATGTATAAAAAAATTAAAAACTTGGTTATAAGTAAGCATCTGGATAAGGAAGATACTATAAATGACTTCATAAAGTCTGCTTATTTTAAATAGATGAAGAATTCAGTCTCATGAAGTCAGTAAGCAGGACTTCTCACAAATGTTCTTGTAGCTAAATTGAGTATAATGACTCTTCAAAAAGGCAAAGCACCCCACCATGTGGATCAGGAAGAGACTCAACTAGAAGACAAAGCATGCCTTCTGGCAAGCCAGCTGGTGCAGGGGCTGGGAAACCAGAAGAGCATCCCTCATTCTATAAGCAACTGGTTAATTCAGAGGACTCAGGATGAGATGAGAGATACTTAGGTGAAAGGAATAGCTTGATACTTGTATTGTTATTCTGATTTTGCAGGCCTAGGGCTGGTGGTCTAGGCACTCAGAGGATGGCAGTGTGCATTGTGATAACTCTAGGGGATTTCCTCCTGTTTTGTTTTTTTTTAAACTAAAAGATAGAAATGATACAGAATTTCAAAAAATAGTGGGAAATTAACACTAGTTAATAAATTGCATATTGTTATCTCAGAAGTAGTTGTTCAATGCTTCTCCACTGTTGATGTGAGTGTAGATTGGTACAATCACTGTGGAAATCAGTGTGAAGATTCTTCAAAAAACTAGGATTAGAGGTCCCATTTAATCCAGCTATTCCCCTTCTGGATATTTTTCCAGAAGAACTGAAAACATTATACCACAGTGATATGTGTGCACCCATATTTATAGCAGCACAATTTGTAATAGCTAAATCTTGGAAACAATCCTGTCTTGTTTTTGAAATCCAATGTTTTGTTCCATTTTACTGTTTTGCTTTGCTCCTAGGTCTGATAACCTGAGCAACTATTTTAAAGATAACTATTTTAAAGATAACAATGTACAGTATCATAACAATTATTAAAACCCTATCATCTTGAAAACCAATATAGTTGGGGGGTTTTGTTGTTGTTGCTGTTGTTCTTTTGCTTTTGTTGTTGTTGCTTTTTAGGTTTGTTTGCTTCTTGATTTATCTGTTTTTTTCTTTTTTCTCTTTAAAATAATAAAAGGCAAAGCATTCCACTTCACAGAGACATAGTGACTTGACAACCTTCCAGCTAAAAAATTTCTCTGAATGTGTCACTGCTAATCTCTCTTGAAACTGGCTTGTAATGACAGTTCTAAATTATCAGAGAAACTAATCTTCTACTAGTGGGTCAAGACTAAAGACCATACAATGCTGAAAATATAAAAATTATTCCTAATATATTGACATTTTTGGCAGTACTGAGGATGAAAATTCAGGGTGTTCTTCCACTGAGATACATCCATAGTCTTATTTATTTATTTTGACATAGAAGCTCATTAAATTGCCCAGATGAGACTTAAACTTATGATCCTTCTGCCACAGGCTCCTTCAGTACTGAGAATATATCTGCATTTTTTAAACAAGTGTCAGGTATTTTATTATCATTGTCTTCTTTCTTCAGATTGACTCATATTTGTTAAATTGGAGGTATCAGAATGAATGGGATTCCAAATCATAACAATTTGTCCACCTACTGGGCCTAAAATTTCTTATCTATAAAAGAAGTTAGATTGCTTCATCAGCATCTTCTCACTGACATTCTATGATTCTGTGAACACTACCACAAACTTGTTACATATTTTAAGCAGGAAAAGAAGATATATAAGTAAGCTATATGTCTGGAAACTAAAAGAGATCTAGGTAGTCAATATGAATGATATTCAACTATAAGCCTAGAGCAGCTAACTTAGGACATCACTGAGAACTCTGCATTATCTTCCTGCTTTCTTGTTGGTTGGCTGCACGTTTTAACTGGGAATTTCTCACAAATGTCAGTGGAACAAAGAGACTATGTTCTGTAGACAACTGATCCTCATTATCTAAGGTGGTTATGTTCTATAAAGATACTACAAATACTTTACTAGTGCATTCTGAGTCATTGTGCAGGGAAAACCGAGGGCTAGGGTCTTGTCTCAACAATTTTGTCAACTGCTCTACCTATAAGCTTGCTTTGTGCATTTCTGTTTAAAACTGCTTTATTTAATATTTTTGGGACTTACTAACATTGAACTCATAGACAGACGCTCTCTAACTCTTGTTGAAAGAAGCTTATCAAATACATTTTCTCCAAAAGACATGGGGCAGCCTTCCTACACTTGACAACACTAGACACAACTTCAGTTCAAGAACTGAGGACCATTTTAAACAGCAAAATCACTACTAGAAAGAAAAAAAAGTGAAAAGTGTGACACCAATAGACACTTGTTTTAAAACATGAGAGTTGAGTTTAAGTATTCTTACCACGCACACACACATAAAATTGATGTGTATGTAAGGCAGTGCATTTAGTATGACTCAGCCATTCCCCAATGAATACATACTGTCTATCTAAACATCATGTTATACACCATAAATCTATACAATTCTTGTCAACATAAAAATTTTAGGAAAGCTGGGGATTTAGCTCAGCGGCATAAGTGCCTTCCTTGCAAGCATGTGGTTGTGAGTTCGATCCCCGGTACTGATAAAAAAAATTAGGAAAAATGTATGCAATAAACACTAGACACCTTGCTGAGAGAAGTTAATGAAAATTTAAATAAATGAATTCATATAGCAAAAGAAAACGAAAGAAGAAAGGAAGGATAGTGTCAAGAGAAAGGAGAAAGCAGAACATCAGCTTATTCAACCTCAGCTAGGAACACAGGACTTGTACAAGCTCATAATTCCAGAAGCTGTGAATTGTGATGATCAACTTTGTTTTCACCTCATCCCCAATGGAAATATAGGGTGGGAAGTGTAGTGGAAGGAGGGGGCACTAACGTCTTCATGAACACGTAGATTTTTGAAAAGTAGGTACCTTCTCAGTGTTTCTAAAAGTTGGTGCTGTGATTTCTACCAGAATACTGATATGTGGCATCTGACTCTGGAGACCACCATTTCCCTTTTATTCTATGCTGCAAAATAATTTTGAAAAATCCCAGCCCTTATTTTTTTGTATTTTTTCTTTGCTTCTTTTGGTCTTTTTCACACCTGCCATTCAATTTTTTTCCCAAATAGTGATTAATACTTTTAGTGCTGTTAGTTTTATTGTTATCTATCAGCTTTGATTCTGATGAATACTACTCTGTTTGAAGTGACAGGTAAAAGTCTAAAGCACAGAGTTCTGGCTCCCTTCCCAGCTAACTCGTCTTTGCTTCCATATACCTAGTCCTGAGCTCTGAACAATGTGGTACAAAAACAAAACAAAGCAACAAAAACAAAACAAAACAAAAAATTACATGCTCTTCATCAGTTACTATGAGAAAAAGGAAGTCTATTATACATGTCCCTTTTCTTGTCCTCTTCACGGTCTGGGAAGTTTATATTTGTAATCCCATGGAAATGTTGTTGAAATTCTAGCAAGTTAATTTTAATTGACCACTTCCAGTGCAATTCAAGGCAAAAATAAGGACACTAAGATACCTTTATAATTATGGGTGGCCACGGGGGTCCTGAGTCCAACCCAGTTGAAGGTTTGTCAGAACACAGGCCTTTGACCCAGGGCCTCACCCAGATTTTATTAATTTGTGAAGAAGAGAGGATGAGTGACTGTGTGAGAAATGCTGAAATTATGTGAGTACTGTGAGCTGGGCTGGCTAGGAGGCCAGAAATCACCTCTGCAATATTCAGAGAGAAGGATATGTAGAAAGACCAGTCTACATAACACAACTGACATAACATTTGTTTAGATGGCAATGTTTTAGTTCTGATGTGCAAACCTTTTCTGCTGTGGGAAGTGATAGCCTCTTATCTTGAGGCTTGAACCATTTGACAGCCTTGGAGCACTGGCTCTGCATCACGCTGGGCTCAACCATGTTGGGAGACACTAAGGCAGGGAAACAACGACTACTGTCTGGCTTCAAAGTTTACACATCAGTACTTCAGGTGGCTGTATTTAAATTGCTTAGAGCCAATTGAAGGGAAAAGGAAATAGCTTAGCCAGCTCTGTACATATCACAATAGGGACATAGGGCCAAGTTCAACCAAGATTGAGGTAACTGCTCTATATTCAAGGAGAGCTGTCCAGGTGGTCCTCTACAGCCTACCATTTTTAATATATCCCTCCAAAAAGATTTTGTACATCTGCTTCAATTTTTTGCAAAATTACACTGCAATAGTATAGCCACTTGGGAGAACTGTTGGCCAATTTTACCAGAGTTGTACACCTATCTATTGCCAGAAGTTCTACTGCTAGTACATTTTCAAGAAAAATAAGTGTATGTGTCATAAAACATATATAGGAATGTTCTGAGTAGTCTTATTAATAGATAAAAGCTAGAAATAAAGAAGAATAAATTAATAATAAATTATTATATGTTTATACAATGGAATACCACATGGCAATAAAATCAAATGGTATTGACAGATGAACTTCACAAAATTGTGTTAAAAGAAGGAAGCCAAAAAGAAAAGAGTATATTGTATGACTGTATCTATAAGAAGGACAAGATAGGCAAAATTAATCAATTAAGGTAAAGGTTAGATTGGTGGTTACTTCTGACAGGAGCTATTGACTGAGAAAAGGAATAAGAGAACTTTCTAGGCAGTAGAAATGTCCTATATCTTGTTTTGATAATGGTCAAATTTATACATGTGTACAAATATATCTAGCTATTTCATCAGGTTTCTTTTGCTGTCATAATAAATTACCACAAACTTACTTGCTTAATGCAATAAAATTTTATTTTCTCACTATTCTATAGGCTTGAGATCCAACACAGGTCTTTTTGGGATAGAATAAAGGATTTAGCAAGATAGTATTTCTTTCTAAAAGCTTTATGGGAGAGTGTATTTCTTGCTTTATCCAAAGTCCAGAAGTCACTCACATCTCTTGATTCATGGCCTCCTTCCTCCATATTCAAAGCCAGTAATAAAAGTGGAGTTTTCATGTTGTCTCCACTTCTGTCTCCCTCTTCTGCTTTTAAGAACATTTTTAATTACACTGTATCCACAAGGGAGTAATCCAGAATCATTTCCACATGTCAAGGTCTTTCAAATAAGCACATATGAAAAATTCCTTTCATCAAGCAAGCATATTTATAGGTTGCAGTTTGAGATGTGGACATCTTTAGGAGTAAACTGTTTACCACAGCACTTTAACTTGTGCATACCTTTGCTATATATAAATTATACCTCAATAAGTAAATCTTTTCGAGAATTAAAAATCCATTGAGATTTCACCTCACTCTGGAAAGAATAGCTGCCATCAAGAAATCAACTGATAACAAATGTTGGCGAGGCTGTGGGGAAAAGGAACACTGCTCCACTGCTGGTGGGAATGTAGACTGGTGCAGCCCCTATGGAAGTCCCCATGGAGAATTTGCAGAAGACTAGGATTGGAAACCCCATTCAATCCAGCTATTCCCCTCCTGGATATTTTCCCAGAAGAACTGAAAAGTTCATATCACTGTGATATATGTGCCTCCATGTTCATAGCAGCACAATTTATAATAGATAAATCTTGGAAACAACCAAAATGCCCATCAACTGCAGAGTGAATGAAAAAGATGTAGTACTTTTATACAATGGAATATTATTCTGCTATAAAAAAGGATGGTCTTGAGGCCTTCATAGGTAAATGTAGACAACTTGAGCCTATTCTCATAAGTGAAAAAAATAAGAATCATATTTATAAATATCACATTGTGTCTTTAGTGTAAAAAGTAATAAGAACTATAAGAGTAACAAAACCCAAAATGTGTAATTGCTGTTGTAAAAAAGAGAGGAAAAGTAGGTGCTTTGGGGGATATGACTGCATGTGTGTTTGAGTATGTAGAATGGATGACCATGTTGCTGAATTTTTGTTGTATCTTTGAGCAGAACTGTTTGCAGTCTCACTGTTTGAATGTTTACTATGTATCCTTTGACTTTGTGGCCTTAACAACTACATCCAGGATGACAATTGTGTGGTTTGTCGACTAGTGATTTCTTAGTGGGTTTTTTTCTCTTTTTTTTTACTTTTCTTTCTTTTGGAATTTTATATTGTTGCTACCCTTTTTCTGTTTTGCTTTTTTTTCTCTTTAAATAAAATTTTAAAAATGTGTAATTGCTATTGTAAAAGAGAGAGAAAATAGGAAGTGCTATAAAAGGTATAACTGCATGTATATTTAAGTGTGTAGGACTGATAACCATATTTCTATGTTCTTGTTGGATTGTTGAACAGATCTATTTGCAGTCTCACTGCTTGAATGTCCACTTTGTATGCTTTAATTTTGTAATTTGAACAACTATTTCTAAAAGGACAATGTGTGATTTGTCAACTAGTGATTTCTTACTGTTTATCTTTTTTTGAAATTCTGTAATGTTTCTATACTTTTTCTGTTTTCCCTTTAAATAAAAAAATTAAAAAGCCATAATATAACATATATGAAATACATATATGTAAATAATATTTTTTTACTTTGTTCTGATTAATTATATTGCTCTATTCAATACTCTGTTTTGATAGGTTTTATGATGCTCTGTATTTGGTTTGATTTTTCTGTATTTGAATGAAAGGACAACTATTGTGAAGTTAACAAGATACTATGGTAACTATTACTGTTATCCCAGTAGCCTGATGTGATGTTCTGTACCAATTTCGCCGCATTGTCTCGATTTGCTTTGTTCTGTCTTGTTCTGTTGTATTTTACTACCTTCAAAATATATGTATGTATATATATATATATATATATATATATATATATATATATATATATATGGCATGTTTTGGAAAAAGCTCAGAGAATAACAGGATTTGTGAAGCAGTTTATCAAAATTTAGCACATTGAAACTTTTATAGGTAAATGGATGCAATTTGAGACCATATTTCATAAGTGAAATAAATCAGATTCGCATGCATAAACATTGTTTTGTCTCTCTGGTGTGAGAAACTGAAAGAGTAAGGTCAAAATAAAAGCCTTTTGATTGATCTAGAATATACAAAAGATATTTTGAAATGGGAAGCAATTGTTTAAAAGGAAAAAGAAACTAGGAGGCTGAAAAGGAAAGTTCATACTAATATCGACTGTAGAATTTTTATGACTATATCTTGTACTCTGTGTAACTATTTTTAAGATGACAATAGGCAATATATTATTGCTTTTCTCCTATTGTTTTGTTATGAAATTCAATAAAATCTCAATAAAACAAAATTAGTACAGAATTCAAACCAATAAAAGATAATTAATTGCTCTCTTGTTAGTTTAATGTAATCAGCTCAAGTTAGTAGTACACCAAATATCCAAACTTTTGTTTTGATTTAGTTAAAAGATATAATGGAAAATCTACATCTAGCATAATACAGTATGTAAAAATGTGATGAATTTTAAGAACAAATTCATCCATGCTTGTTTAATGCCCTTTATATATACTACCTCCCTGAAATACTGTTTATGTTATTTGATAATATGGATCACTTACTCTTTACTACACTTCAACTGAATAAATAAGCCAAAAGATAAATCATTATCCCAAACATAAAGGCTTTTATCTTGAGCTTCCTACTGAAATTTGCAATTGAGAATTTTGTGAAATTTAAATGTTCTAAATACAGACACAATGGATAGTGGTTTAAAGAGATAAAAAAATCAGCCTTATTTCTTTTAAAGTTAGCTTAGCTATCCCCTTGTTCACATTAAAATACAAAACAACAGACAATTATATGCAAATGAATAGTATTTGCTTAATAAGAATAGATACTCCACCATATGGTGTCAGTTATATTTGTACTATTTTTCCAACATGTAGTCTCACCTTTCCTTGAATAAAATAACTCATGGCTTAAGCTTTATAGATAATATAACATGAAAAGTCATAATTCTGGTCCTGCTCCAATCTAATTGTGCTTACCTGCAAATGTACCTGCCTTCCTGCGAGAGCTCAGGCCATCATGGATCATAGGCTCTGGGCCTGCATATTGTGCCAAATCTCCTTCACTGACAGCAATGTTGCTTATATTTGCCGACTATAAATAATGTGAAACCAAAACATTCAGGTTCTCCAGGTAAGGAGAATGAGCCTTTCATTTTCCCACATTATGAATTCCATTTGGTTTTGTTTTTTCAATTCTGTTTATACATTCTCAACATGTCTCCTTTAAAATTTCATCTTTACTTGATTTTCACTTCACTGACAAACTCCAGGGATAATGATTCCAACCCTGGCCCCATTACACTGCATGGGCACAAGTTCTCTCCTCAGCCTTCAGAGCCCTCTTTTCACTAAGCTACTGTAATTCCCAAGAGTTTGAAAATAGGGCATAATTTTGGCTTTTAAAAGGTAAATTTTACTTCTAAAAATTTTAGTTATATGAGTCAAAGACAGACAAATTCCTATCACTGGGAGTCAGGAGACTGGCTAGCTATACACAGGAGACAGGGACAAGGGTTGGAAGGGGGCATGAATGGGTTGCTGTCCCATCACCCAGCCAGAGTGAGGTTCATGGGTTGTCCACTCTGATGACTCAAGACACAAACTTGCAATGTTTGCACCTTTTCTGTGCATGTTATCATTTAATTTAAAGTTTACTAATTTAAAATCATAAATGCTCCCCAATTCTTTTTATGTGTCTTTTTAAGGACAGGGTCTCCCTGCATAGCCTAGGCTGATCTCAAGAAGATCTTCATATTTCACCCTCCTGACCCCACCACCTTATTTAATATCACAACCAACCACAGGTAAAAGTGTCATCATTGCACAAGACTTCCTGGAGTCCAATTTGGGACCTCTCATTTTATCATTCCGTAGCTTTTCATATCCTTTAAATGGTAATGATAATACTTACCTAGCTCAGGGGGTGATTCTGAGGGTTGAACAAGTCATTGTCCATGAAGACCAACAATACTGGACCACTGCGAGTAAAGTCGAAGTATTATTTTTAATGTATTAAAAAGACTTGAGTAATTACTAGACTTTTAAGAGTGCAATCTGGGACACAGGTTATAGGTCTGAGGCACCTTGGAGGACCCAGACTGGGATATCTAGCCCCATGGTCCCTAAACCACCTGAATGGTATCATCATTCATCCAGTTGTTAAATCTAGAAACCTAGCAGTGATTATGGTTGTCTTGTTTCTCTCCCATAGCTATCTAGCTATTGACACATCTTGTTAATGGAGTGTCCAAATCTACCTGCTATTCTTGCCTCTTTCTATTCTTTACTATAAAGAAGAAGGAATTAAAAGAGCTCCCAAAATATGAAGCAAATATTATTCTCTTAAAAGTCCTTGAGCAACTTCTCATTACTCTTTAGGAGATAAAATCACCAATTTCCTGTTCTGTGGTATATAAAGTCCTACATAAGATATAAACTCTTCTCCCTCTCAATTCTATGTAGTACATTGTTTTACAGATAAGCACTGATAAGTGAGGCACAAAAGGTTAAGAAACTCACCAGGAGGAAAAAGCAGGGGTAACTGTTCTATTTGCAGACAACATAAACTTCAAACCTAAAATGATTAAAAGAGATAAAGAATGTCAATACATACTCGTTAGTGAAAAAATTCAAGAGGAAGAACTAATAATATAAATATATATACATCAAATACAGGAGCACCCAATATATAAGACAGGTACTAATGGACATGAAAAAGCAGACACAGAAGAACACAATTATAACATGGGACCTTAACACCCCATTGTCACAAAGAGATCAACTAGACAAGTCAGCAAAGAAATAATAGAACTGAATCATACCTGTGAGCAATTGGACTTAGTAGATGCTTACAAAGTGTTCCACCCATCCACATCAAAATATACATTCTTTTCATCTGTGCATGGGACATTCTCCAAAATAGACCATATATTAACCCATAAAACATTCTTAAGTAACTACAAAGGTACTGAAATTATCCCATACATACTATCTGACTATAATGCACTGAAATTGGAAATTAATGGCAAAAATAATTGTAAAACCTGAACAAATACATGAAAATTAAGTAACAACCTTCTGAACAACCAGTGGGCTACAGATGAAATTAAAGAAGAAATAAAACAATACCTACAATTGAATGAAAATGTGGAAACAACAGACTGTAACTTGTGGGGTGCAATGAAAGTGGTCTTAAGAGGGAAATATATAGCAATAAATAGTCATGTCAAGAAAAAAGAAGGAGCACAAATAAACAACCTAATGCTTCACCTCAAGCTTCTAGAAAAAGAGCAGCAAGTCAAACCCAAAGCTCATAGAAGAGAGGCAATTGTAAAGATTAGAGCAAAAATCAATGCAATTGAAACTAAAAAAAATACAAAGAATTAATGAATCAAAAAGTTGGTTTTTTGAAAGAATTAAAAAATTGGCAAACCTCTAGCTAACCTTATAAAGAAAAATAAAGAAAAAAACCCAAATTCATGCACTAAGGACTGAAAAGGGGGAAATTACTACAGATCCCATGGAAATTCAAAAGATCATGAATACCTACTTTGAAAATCTTTACTTACATAGAGTTGAAAACACAGAGGAAATGGACAAGTTTCTAGAAACATATGAACCACCAATGTTCAACCGAGAAAATAAAGCAATTTTGAATAACCCAATATCAGCTATTGAAATTGAAAATGTAATTAAAAACTTACCAACAAAGAAAAGCCAAGGTCCTGATGGATTCATAGCTGAATTCTACAAGAAATCTAGAGATTTGATGCCCATACTCCTTAAAATCTTCAATGAAATAGAAAAGGAATCAGTCCTCCCTAAATCATTCCTGGAGGCAAGTATCACTCTCATACCAAAATCAGAGAAAGACCCAAGCAAAAGGATAACTATAGGCCAATCTCACTAATGAACATTGATGCAAAGATTCTCAATAAAATACTGGCAAATAGAATGCAGCAAACCATCAAGAAGATTATACATCATGACCAAGTGGCATTCAATCTAGGAATGCAGGGATGGTTTAACATACACAAATCACATCAACAGAGCCAAAAACAAAAACCACATGATCATCTAAATTGATGCAGAAAAAGCTTTTGATAAAGTCCAACACATGTTTATGATAAAAACCCTTCAGAAACTCGGAATACACAGTGTCTACCTCAATCTTATAAAGCCCATCTATGACAAACCAACAGCCAACATTACACTAAACAGACAAAAACGGAAAGCTTTCACTTTAAAATCAGGAACAAGACAACGATGTCCAGTATCACCACTCCTATTCAATATAGTGCTGAAAACACTAGCCAGGGCAATCAGACAAGAGAGAGAAATAAAAGGAATAAAGATAGGAAAGGAAGAAGTTAAATTATCACTATTTGCAGATGACATGATATTCTACATAGAAGACCCAAAAAACTCCATTAAAAGACTATTAGAGGTAATGAACAAATTCAGCAGTGTAGCTGGATACAAAGTCAATGCTCAAAAATCAATAGCATTCCTGTACACAAAAAACTCACTGAGAGAGAAATTATGGAAATATCACCCTTCACAATAGCATCTAAAAAAAGGAAAATACTTTGAAATCAACCTAAGAATGTAAAAGACCTATATACTGAAAACTGTACTACACTAAAAAAGGAGATTGAAGAGGATATTAGAAAATGGAAGGATAGTCCATGCTCTTGGCTAGGAAGAACCAACACTGTGAAAATGGCCATACTACCAAAACTGTTATACAGATTTAACACAATACCAATCAAAATACCATTAACATACCTCACAGATTTAGAGAAAACACTCCTAAAATTCATTTGGAAACAGAAGAAACCTAGAATAGCAAAGGCAATTCTGGGCAACAATGGCAGGATAGGAGTCATTTCAAGTCCTGACTTTAAACTATACTACAAAGCCACAGTGATAAAATCATCCTAGTATGAGCAAAGAAATAGACCTGAGGATCAATGGAACAGATTAGAAGATGTAAGCACAACTACAAAGACACTCAACCACCTGATATTTGACAAAGGGGCTAAACATGTCCACTGGAAGAAGGATAGCCTTTTTAATAAATGGTGTTGGAAAAATTGGCTCTCCACATGCTGAAGACTGAAACTAGAACCATGCCTATCACCATGCGCACAACTAAAGCCTAAATGGATCACAGATCTAAATATTAAAACAGAAACATTAAATCTACTGGAAGACAAGGTAGGTAGAAATCTTGGAGACATAGAGGTAAGCAGAGAATTCATGAACAAAATGCAAACTGCATGGGAAACACTCCAAAGAATCAACAACTGGTACCTCATATTATTGAAAAGTTTCTGCACTTCAAAGAAATCACTAACAAAGTGAAAAGAAAACCCACAGAATGGGAAAGAATTTTAGCCAGCAACCCCTCAGACAAAGGACTTATATCTAGAACATATAAAGAACTGAAAAACATCAAGCCTCCAAAATTCAAAGACCCTCTCCAAAAATGGGCATTGGAGATGAACACACAGTTCTCAGATGAAGATATACAAATAATAAATAAATACATGAAGAAATGTTCAACATCACTGGTCATTTGAGAAATGCAAATTAAAACAGCATTGAGATTTCATCTCACTCTGGAAAGTATAGCTGCCATCAAGAAAACAACTGATAACAAATGTTGGTGAGGTTGTGGGGAAAAAGGAACACTGCTCCACTGTTGGTGAGAATGTAGACTGGTGCAGCCACTATGGAAATCACTGTGAAGATTTCTCAGAAGACTAGGATTGGAAGTTCCATTCAATCCAGCTATTCTCCTCCTGGGTATTTTCCCAGAAAACCTGAAAAGTCATTTCACAGTGATATATGTGCCTCCATGTTCATAGCAGCATAATTTGTAATAGCTAAATCTTGGAAACAACCAAAATACCCATCAACTGCAGAGTGGATGAAAAAGATGTGGTATTTTTATACAATGGAATATTACTCAGCTATAACAAAGGATGATCTTGAGGCCTTCATAGGTAAATGGAGGCAACTTGAGCCTATTCTCATAAGTAAAATAAATAAGAATCATATTTATAAACATCATATTGTGTCTCTAGTGTAAATGCACTAAGAAATGTAGGAGAAATAAAACACAAAATGCATAATTGCGTTGTAAAAAAAAGAGGAAAAGAAAGTGCTCTAAAGGATATAATTGCATGTATGTTTAAGTGTGTAGGATTAATAACCACATTACTAAGTTTTTGTTGGATCCTTGAACAGAACTGTTTGCAGTATCACTGTTTAAATGTCCATTTTATATGCTTTAATTTTGTAATTTGAACAACGTTTTCTAAGAGGACAATATGTAATTTGTCAGCTAGTGATTTCTTAGTGTTTATTTTGTGTTATTTCATTTTTTGGGAATTTTGTATTATTGCTTCCCTTGTTTTCTGTTTTCTTTTCTCTTTTAAAAAAAGATCCAATAATAAGTAAGAATTACTATCAAGAACATTAATTATCACTACACTGTAGAGATTTAGACACAGGAGGATAATATTTTGGAATCTGTATCCATTATATTCTGGAAGTATTTTTTAATGTAATAAATCTTTGATTTATTTGGTGTCCTTGGGGGCAAAAAAGAAAGAAACTCAGTAGGAGGGGACATACCTAATGAGAGACAGAGGCATGTTTTGACTGGCCTACCAAGTTTATTCTCACTTTATAGTCTTCACATCCTCTTCCTTCCACCTAATATTCCCTTCCTCCACACTGGGTTTAGCTTATTTTTCTTTAAATCTATGTTAGATACCACTCAGTCAAATATATTTTATTTGACCACTCTATACAAGGTATGTACTTCTCAGTAATAGTATCCACTCTTTATTTAATAACAATTATCCTACTTCATCGTCACTTGGTCTGTTCACTTGTGTTTATCTGCTTTCACAGTCATGTTCCAAACCCACATAAGCACAGGCTCTGTGTCCATCTTGTTCTCCTCTGTTTCTGTTTCCTGGGACATAGTAGCACTCAACAAACACTAGATGGATGAAAGATACATGATTTCCACAATGGGTGGTTGTTACTATCCAACAAGAGAGAGAATTAACTTGGTATTTGGTCTATTGCATTTCATGTACTTTTATGTATAGATAGAAAAAAATCTATTAAGTTGTGAGTGCATTTTTCTTATTCTTATTTTGTGTCAAATTTTACAATCTTTTCCTCTGTGCACTCATTCAAAACAGCCTTGGTCATACAGCTTCCCAGTGAGAAATTATCAAGCATCCTAAAGGCAGTCTGGTAATTGCTTGGACACTGGGGCTTGACCTCTTAGAATATTCTTCCTTGAAAGTGGACCAACAGGACAAAGTAGAAAACAAGTTTCAAGGCTTCCTAAGATTTATGCATCACCATGCTGTTTAAAAAATGCAGACTAGACTTTGAATCATAAGACAACACATGGAAAGAAGTCATACAAGAAAAGACAGCATGTTGGACACTCAAGGGCCAGCTGAGCTCCCAGCTGAATGCAGTTGCTCAGACTTCATAGATGGCCCACATCTCTCAACTCTGGTGCCAACAGTTCAACTTCCCCATCAAGTTAGCTAAGCTCTGAGGTTTCTGCTTTTTAACACGCCAAACTAGACTTCTAAGAAAAGTAATCTCTAGCTTCCCTTTCAATTCCAACTTTCTAACACTTTAGATATCTAAAAAGTTAAATGAAACATAGACTACACTGGTTTCATAATGAAGTGTAATGAAAAGGAAAAAGAATAATTCAATTTCTATACAGTGTGGTAATGTGATGTAGAAGATATTTCTGATTTTCTTTTAAAGGAAAGAATGAGATTTTGAGCCACAATAAATAAAATACCTGTTCCCCTGTTCTTTCTCTTTTTCTTATTCTTTTTATTGATTTGTGTATATTATTCAATATTTTTTATTTGTGCATTATTTTATTTTATTTTATTTTTATTTTTATTTTTAAGAGAATAAAACAAAAGAGAACAGAAGAAAGCAAATCAGAACAAAACAATGCAAGGAACACAGCACTTCACAGCAAGACAATAGGACATCAACAGTAGCTACCATAATTTCTCTTTTCTTTGAAATAGTTCAGCATACTTTCACACACAATAATATCAAACATCACAAAATAGTATAAAACCATTTAAAAGAATGAAAGCATGATAGGACTTTAAAACCAAATAACAGGAAATGAATAATGGCTACTATAATATTTCATTTTCCTCAAAAAAGTTGTCTATACCATCAGAAATAATAAAATCAAATAAAATACAACAGGATAGAATCAATCAAAGCAGAAACAAAAGCATAGTAGGACTTCAACTTAAGATGATAGTAAATCAGCAATGGCTATCATAAGTGTCATGTTTTCTTCAAAAGAGCTGTTCATACCATCATACATAATAAAATCAAACAAAACAGAATAAAACCAATCAAATGAATGAAAGCATTATAAGACTTCAAATCAATAATAGGAAACCATAATTACCATAATATATCCCAATATATTCAAAATAGCTACCCCTACCATCTGACAGCATAAAATCTAACAAAACAAGACATAACAAAACCAAACATAACAAAGTTGTGTAAACAATGCAAGAGTTCAAGACAAGACAATTAGAAAATAACAGTAGTTTCCATCTTTCCCTCCCAGGTGTTTCTTCCCCTTTGCTGTTACATTAACTATTTTGCTTTTGGATCCCACTAACTGATCCCATCAGTTCAAACTGTTTCACCCATGAACATGATCTCCAGTTGCATCTATTTACCTACAGAAGCCTTGAGATTATTCTACTTTATAGCTGGGTAGCTTTCCACTGCATGAAAATACCATATCTTTCTTACCCATTCTGCAGTTGATGGGCAAGTTACTTTTTTTTTTTTTTTTGGTCTCCTGTCACATGGAACAGTTTTTTTCTCTGTTTTGATTTTCAGTCTATGAATTTCCTTTCCAGTTAAATGTGTTCCTTGTATACAGTATATCGATGGATCTTGTTTCTTGATCCACTCTCCCTGTGCTTCTTTTTATTGCTGACCTGAGGCCATCTAAATTAATGGTTACAACAAGCATACATTGGTTTGTCTCTGCCCTGCTATTCTCCTGTTCTTAGCCCTCCAATTTTCCCCTTCATTCAGTTGCCTGTCTTGTTTGGTGATCCTCCTCTGCTCCTGTTCCTGGAACCATGGTCATCTTTCTCTCTCTAGAACAGCCTTTAGCATTCTCTGTAGGGTTGATTTGGTAGTCATGAATTCCTTCAGTTGTTCTTTATCATGGAAGTATCTTATTTTGAAAGATAGTTTTCCTGGGTAGATAAATCTGGGTTGAAAGTTGTTTTCTTTCAGAGTTTGAAACACTTCACTCCAAACTCTTCTTGACTTGATGGTTTGTGTTGAAAAAGTCTTCTATGATTCTGATTGGTTAACCTTTATAAGTGATCTGTCTCTTTTCCTCTAACAGATTTTAATATTCTGTTCTTGTGCTGAATTTCTGGGATCTTGATTATTATAGGTCTGGTTGTTGATTTACTTTGGTTATGGCTAGTTAGAGTCCTATTTGCCTCACTTATCTGCATGCCAGATTCATTTCCAGTGTTTGGAAAAGTTTTCTACTACTTCTGTGAATATCCTTTTAATTTCATTTGTGTTGAGCCCAGCTTATTCACCAACACCTGTCACTCTTAAATTATGCTTCTTTGCATCATCTTGCAGCCACTGAGTTGTTATTTCTTGATTCCATGTTATTTTTAAGAGATCTTTCCTTTCATGATCACTAGCTACGATCCTGTCTTCAAGATTTGAAAGTCTATCTTCAGTCTCTTTCAAGCAGTTTTGCCAGCTTTTGATTGAATTTTTAATTTCCTGCATCTCTCTTTGAATCTGTTTCATGAACTGTAATTCCTTTCTACATTCATTCAAGGTTTCCATCATTTTCCTATGCTCCTATTTTTTGTCTATGTCTTCTTTAGACCTGCTGAACAATTCTTTCAGTATGTTTGTGATTTCTTTTACCTGAGATATTATTTCTCATTTGAGTGCTTTTACAATCTCATGAAGTTGTTTCCTTACTTCAGTTGCTGTCCTCTCAGAGATTTCAGATATGTAACTTCCATTTTCTTCCATGACTATATCTCTCAAGACTTATTCTGTGTGGGCTAGAGGTCTGAGTTTGCCTTTTGCTCCTTCATCTTGACATTCTCCTGGGTTCCTCCCAACAAGCTAGTCATGGGGCCCCAGGCACTTTCCATGTTGGTTGCCCATAGGCAGTGTAGGGGGATGAGACAGGCACCTGGGTTCCTCTAATTCCAAATTTACAGAGAGGTAGCTTGGTGTGGAGCAGGATTCTTCAAAGCTGTGCAGCTACACTGGTGCTTAACTGATGATCAGGGGTGCATGTAGGTGGGACTGCTTCTCTCAGCCTGTGTGTCTACACTGGGACTCCTATGATGGTGGCAGACATATAGAAGTGTGTTTGTCTGATTCAGCTAGTGGGTGATGGCCACCTGAGGGAACCAAGGGCCTCCCATGGTGGCCTACAGATGCACAGGGCTTACCTGGCTGTGTGTCCCTGCTCCTGCTACCTGCCTGCAGGAAGGAGCCTTCTGGTGGCAGCTCCCTGAAGGTGAAGGTGGATCTGTTGGTTCTCTCTATCCACACTGACCACCTGCAGGATGCAGTGTTTTGGTGGCAGCACCCAGCAGGCAAAGGTGGATCTTCTGGCTCTCTTTGCCTGTGCTGGGCATGTGGAAGAAAGGGCCTTCTGGTGGCAGTACCTGGCAAGCAGAGGAAGATCTTCTGGCTCTCTATGCCCACACTGGGCATGCAGAGGAAAGGGCATTCTAGTGGCAGTGCCCAGCAGGCACTACACAGCATTTCTTTCGAATATGATCATTTATGAATCCCCTTTCATTTGTTCCCAGTTATTGCAGAAAGTACATCCTACTGAAATTTTGATTTTCTGTATCTTTCACATAGTTCCAGCAATCATTTTTGGTATTAAAACACCAAAATTCCTTTTAAAAAATGACAACCTGTTACATTGATAGTGAGATAGATGTTTAAAGGCCAGAAACTCCTCCTATCTTGTACTGCATTCTTTGCAGTATGACTCTGCTGATCCTCCCACTCAGTACCAGAGTCTACTTTACAATTTCCCAGAATTTGAGCTGGCTTTGTAACTTGCTTTAACCTGTAAAATGTACTGGGAATGATGTTATATAAGTCCCAGCTGTCAAGGACTTAGACCATCTTCATTTGTCCGTTTTGCAAAACTGCCTGGAAATGCCATATAGAAGAAGAATTTTAGTTTAATGGAGGATTAGAGGCCATCAAGTTAAACACCTATTCCAACCAATAAGCAGCATCAATTGCCTGTTATGTGAGTGAGGTTATCTTGGTCTTTGCACTCAGCTGATCTCATTTAATACCACTGCATGAATGAGCCTTGGTAAAACTAGCAGAGGACATATTAAGTCAACCGTTAGGAACATGAAAAATTTAATTAATCATTACTTTTAAACTACTTACATTTGGATGTCTTATTGAACAACAGTAATTAACCAAGATGGCAATCCTTTATGCTTCAGTGAATCTTGATAAGGAAAGATCCTGATATAACAAGAACAAAAATAATGTAATCACATAGCAGTCAAGATTTAATCCAAGGGCCAGTTGTGGACTAAGGGAGAGAGATCAAGGCCACACCAGCAAGCAAGCCCAGTCTGGGAACCAGCGCCATGTGTGGGCTGACAGTGGACTGGAACAGACAGACCCAACCCCTTCCAGCACATGGGCTGGCAAACAAAAAGTACAACTCCACATATACACCCTCCATAATCAACCAGTTTATCTGGAGAAACACAGGCTGTGGTGATAGGTATTGAGGTGAAATCCAATTGGATGCCTATTGTGCTTTGATGTTTCACTAACATTGCAAGTCTAGGGCCAGTGGTCAGATCATAGGTTTAGAGCATACTGGTATGCAGTGTGGCATCTAGGGGGGATCTCCTTGTGAGGGTTTCATCCATTGTTGATTCTCTATGGTCTTATTTAAGGAGAAAAAAAAGCAAAACAGAAAAAAGGGTAGAAACAGTACAGAATTTAGAAAAAAAGAATCACTAGTTGACAAATTACATATTGTCCTCCTAGATATAGTTGTTCAAGTTACAAAATTAAAGCACACAAAGTGGACATTCAAACAGTGAGACCACAAACAGCCCCATTCAAAGATCCAACAAAAACCCAGCAACATGGTCATCAATCCTACACATTTAATATACATGCAGTTTATCCTTTAAAGCACTTTCTTTTCCTCCTTTTGCTTGTTAAGTCCACTTTCTGTTTAGTTATATCATCTTTAATCTTGCTCAGTACCTTACTGAGCTATTTTGCTGTTGTTGTTTACTTTTTTATTTATTATATTTTATTTATTTATTTTGAAGGCAGTAAAATACAGCAGAAAAAGACAGAACAAAGCCAATTGAGACAGTGTAGGGAAATTGTACAGAACTTCACAGCAGGTTACCGGGATAACAGTGATAGGTACAATAGTATATCTCGTTTTCTTCACAATAGTTGTTCTTTCAATCAGGTACAGCAAAAGCAAAGGAAATACTGAACTTATAAAAACAGAATATTGAATAGAGCAATACCATTAATCAGAACAGAACAAAAGAGTGATAAAAATATTTGCCTTCAAAGAGATGGTAGAAGGAAATCCCCCTTATTTGCTATATTGCATAGTCAAACTTACAAGAGATGCTCAGATCTCTGGCTCTCACTTGCTAACGGGGGAGGGGCATGTGGATGTTTGATTCTTAGCCCATGTGCTGGTAGGCCCACAGCCACTTACCAGAGCAGTGAGCTGACTGCTTGTTTTCCTAGCACCCCAAGTTCCAACATAGTGTGGATCTCAAGAAACGCTGATGGTTCTCACAGCTTGCAGGCTATCAATCTCCTTTTTTAGAGTAGTATAATTTTCAGCATATAGGTCTTTTATATTCTTGGTTAGGTTGATTCCTAAGTATTTCAGTTTTTTAGATGCTATTGTGAAAGGTGATATTTCCATAATTTCTCTCTCATGGAGTTTTTTTTGTTTGTGTACAGGAATGCTATTGATTTTTTAGTGTTAACTTTTATCCAGCTATGATGCTGAATTTGTTTATTACCTCTAGTAGTCTTTTAATGGAGTTTTTGGGGTCTTCTATGTAAAGTATTATGTAGTCTGGAAATAATGATAATTTAACTTCTTCTTTTCCTATTTTTAATTCCTTTTATTTCTCCCTCTTGTCTGATTGCTCTGGCCAATATTTCCAGCACTATGTTGAATAGGAGTGGTGATAGTGGATACCCTTGTCTTGTTCCTGATTTTAGTGTGAAGGCTTTCAGTGTTTGTTCATTTAGTATAATGTTGCCTGTTGGTTTGTCATAGATGGCCTTTATGAGATTGAGGTACATACCATCTATTCTGAGTTTCTGTAGGGTTTTTAATCATGAAAAGGTGTTGGACTTTATTGAAATCTTTTTCTGTGTCTATTAAGACAATCATGTGATTTTTGTTTTTGGCTTTGTTGATGTGGTGTATTACATTTATTGATTTGTGCATGTTGAACCATCATTGCATTCCTGAAATAAATCCCACTTGGTCATGGTGTATAATCTTCTTGATGACTTGCTGCTTTCTATTTGCCAGTATTTTATTAAGAATCTTTGCATCAATGTTCATTAGTAGGATTGGTCTATAGTTCTCCTTTTTGTTTGGGTCTTTCTTTGGTTTTTGTAGCAGAGTAATACTTGCCTCTAGGAATGAGTTAGGGAGCACTACTTCCCTTTCAACTTCATTGAAGAGTTTAAGGAGTATTGGCATGAAATCTTCTCTAAATTTTTTATAAAATTCATCCATGAATCCATCAGGACCTGGGCTTTTCTTTATTGCTAAGTTTTTAATCACATTTTTTTATTTCAGTAGCTGATATTGAGTTATTCAAAATTGTTATATCTTCTTGATTGAGCTTTGGTAGTTCATATGTTCCTAGAAATCTGTCCATTTCTTCTGTGTTTTCCACCCTATGTGAGCAGAGATTTTCAGAGTAGGTGTTCATGATCTTTTGAATTTCCATGGGACCTGTAGTAATATCCTTCTTTTCAGTCCTTAGAGTGTGAATTTCAGTTTTTCCTTTCTTTCTCTTGATAAGGTTGGCCAGGGATTTATCAATTTTGTTTATTCTGTCAATAAACAAGCTCTTTGATTCATTAATCCTTTGTTTTTTTTCTCAGTTTCAATTGCATTAATGTCTGCTCTAATCTTTACAATTTCCTCTCTTCAATGAGCTTTGGGTTTGACTTGCTCTTCCTTTCTAGAAGCTTGAGATGTAGCATTATGTTATTCATTTGTGTTCATTCCATTTTCTTTATGTGACTATTTATTGCTATGTATTTCCCTCTTAGGGCTTCTTTCATTGCATCCCATAGGTTACGGTATATTGTATCTGCATTGTCATTGTATTGTAGGTATTGTTTTATTTCTTCTTTAATTTCATCTGTAACTCACTGGTTATTCAGAAGGTTGTTATTTAATTTCCATATCTTTATGCAGGTTTTGCCACTGATTTCCAATTTTAGTGTACTATGATCAGATATTACACATGGGATAATTTCACTTCCTTTGCATTTAATTAAGAATCCTTTATGATTCTTAATTAATTAATTCTTAATTCTTAATTAATATGGTCTATTTTGGAGAATGTCCCATGTGAAGCTGAGAAGAATGTATATTTTGATGTGGTTGAGTGGAACACTCTGTAAACATCCACTAAATCCATGCCCCCACAGGTATGATTCAGTTCTGTTATTTCATTGCTGACTTTTTGTCTAGTTGATCTATCTCTTTGTGACAGTGGGGTGTTAAGGTCGTCTGTTACAATTGTGTTCTTGTGTATGTGGTTTTTCATGTCCATTAGTATTTGTCTTATATAGTTGGGTGCTCCTGTATTTGGTGCATATATGTATATATTTATAATTGTTAGTTCTTCATCTTGTAGTTTTCCCCTTACAAGTATGTAGTGACCTTCTTTATCTCTTTTAATCATTTTAGGTTGAAGTTCACTTTGTCTGCAAACAGAATAGCTACCCCTGCTTTTTTCTGGGTTCTTGTTGCATGGAATACTGCTTTCATTCCTTTGACTTTTAATCTATGAGTTTCTTTTTGAGTCAAGTATTTCTTATATACAGCATATTGTGGGATCCTGTTTCTGGATCCATTCTGTCAACCTGTTTCTTTTGATAGGTGAGGAGTCCATTTACATTTTTGGATATCACTGATATGTACTGGCTTGACTTTGCCATGTTGTGTTCCTATTGTTGGCTTCCTGCTTTTCTCCCTTGTTTAATTTCTTGTCCAGCTTGGTTGTTTCTTTCTGTTGTTGTTCTGGAGATTATGGTCATTTTTATCTCTATTGATCATGTCTTTCAGTACTCTTTCTAGGGTTGTTTGGTGGACATGAATTTCTTCAGCTGTTCTTTGTCATGCAAGTATCTTGTTTCCCCATTAAATTTGAAAGACAGCTTTGCTGGGTACATCAGTCTGGGTTGAAAGTTGTTTTCTTTTAGGACTTGAAATACTTCACACCAAGCTCCTCTTAACCTAAGGGTTTGTGCTGAAAAGTCTGCTATAATTCTAATAGGCTTTCCTTAATAGGTGAGTTGTGTCTTTCCTCTAATAGCTTTTAGTAGTCTATTTCTATGCTGTACATCTAATATCTTAATTATTTTATGTCTGGGTGTAGATTTATGTTGGCTGTTACTGTTTGATGTTCTGTATGCCTCACTTATTTGTATATCAGATTTTTTCCCCATGTTTGGGAAATTTTCTATTACTTCTGTGAATAGTTTAGTTGTGTCATTTGCATTGACTCCTGCAACTTCACTGATGGCTACCAATCTTATACTATTTCTCTTGACATCATCTTGAAGCTGCTGGATTGTCATTTCATGTTGCTTTGTTGTTTTTATAAGTTCTACCCTTTCATGGTCACTATCTACAATCCTGTCTTCAAGGTCCAAAATTCTATCCTCAGCTTCATTTAAATGGTTTTTCCAGCTTTCAATACAATTTTTTGTTTCTTGGATATCTCTTTGAATTTGTTTCATGGATTCTGCTTGTTTTCTACATTGTTCATTCAAAGTTTCAATCAATTTCACATGCTCCTATATTTTTTTACCTATTTCTTCTCTAGCTATGTTGAGCAACTCATTTACTAAGGTTGTAATACATTATTTCTAATTTGATTTCCTCTATAGCCTCATGGATTTGTTTCTTTACTTCATTTGCTATCTTTTCACAGATTTCTTGTGTATGACTTTTAAAGTCCTCTATTTTAATGTCACCTGTATGTGCTCCTGGTGGACTAGATGTTTAAGATTACATTTTGCCTTTTTGTTTTGTCACTTTCAGTTTTTGGGTAAATATTTGGTCTTCCAATCCCAACAATCTCAACTTTCTGTAGTATGAATTTTAGGGTCCTACTGTGTGGTTGATGTTCATCCAATTGCTGGGTACCACAATGAAGAGGAGAGCAAGTCACCTGGATTCCTCCTGCAGGGCCTGTCGGGTGAGTCCTATATTCTTCCTGGGCTAACTAGCTACAAGTATTGATGTAGGTCAACTCTTAGTTCCTGCTGTTGCTATGTCCTCAGGTTTTTGCAGGTCACCATATCTCCCTGTCTATAAGTGTTTGTGTCAGCTGAGGCCCTACTGTGTCACTGGAGGGTCTCATAAGCTCTTTTAATTTTCTGCAAGTTGGAGGAGGTCTTATTCGTGCACTCCTCAACCTGTCTGATGTTCTGTGTGGAGGAGGGAATTATCTACTCTCCTGCCAGGTTCGCCAAGGTCTCACAGTTGGAGGGAGCTTCACATCCACTCCTATTTACCTGCTACAGACCTCTATTTTAGGGGCAAACTCAGCACACTGAGTGGAGCCTGCTGAGGTCTTCTGTTTGGGTGAGAGGTTCCTGAGTCAACCATCAAGCCAGCATTGTAATCCACTCTAGTCCAAGGTTCTGGGAGAAGGGGTTGGATTCAGAGATCAACCGCAGTACTAGGTCCAGGAGGTGGGTGGGTTCGTCAAGGGGAAGGCCCGTGGCAGCGGTCTGAGGCAAGGTGGCTGTCTTGCCGGGGGTGTCTCAGGCATACCTGGCCAAGGGGCAGACCCACAGCAGCAGTCTGAAGCAGCTCAGTCATGCCAGGGGTGTCCAAGGTGTTCCAGGCCAAGGTATGGGCCCATAGCAGCAGTCCAAGGTGGCTCAGTTGTGTCCGGGGTGTCCCAGGTGTTCTGGGCCAAGAGGCAAGCCTGTGGCAGAAGTCCGAGGTGGCTCATTCTTGCCAGGGGCATCCCAGTCATGCCAGGCCACTAGGTCAGGAACTTTGAAAATCTCTGTGAAGTCCGTCAAGTTCTTGGCTTCATTTCATAGGATGTTCTGCTAGTCTTAGAAGGTTCCCAACCAGCTTATGAACAATAAATATTTTTACTCTCTGTTCCACCTCAACTTTCAATTCATTTGTAGATGTGAAAAATACATATTCTAGACTTTTATAGTACATTGTATAGTTAGTTGTGTACAAGAAATATGATCAGATCTTTAAATATAGTCATACTTGAAAATGTGATAAGTAAACATGTTATAAGTATATATTTATATATTCACACATACAACTGCCTAGACCAAAGATCATTTTCCTGAAGAATATATCTTTGTCTTGAGTGAAAAACCAGCTTTCAGCCATTATATTCTATCCCAAAAGAACCAGACAAAGCTATAGGGGTAGAGTAAGGAGAGAGAAAAGACAGAAATTCCCCTGTCTTCTTTCAAAAGGTTTTTCTCTAGGTAAGTCTTGTTTGAATGAAGGATAGTTAATGCACATTGCTGATCCTATGTCCTGACAGTGGAAAAAGGAAAGATATTTGCAGATGTGTCAAGCCAACATCAAGTTATGTCAGATGCCCACTCTTGCCTTTTGGACAGGTGGTTATAGCAAAATCACAACCAGATCTAAGAACCATCAGGTTGATAGTAGAAATTAATCCTATCTGAAAGTAACTCAGAATCAATTGACCAATATTTACATACGATTTTAAGGGAATTTTCTTCTGGAAAAAAACACCTTTCTTTATGTCCACATTACAGTACAATTGTGTTGTCATGACATTTCAGCATCATAGGAATAACAAGTGGGCATTCCCCCACTAATGGGACAAAAAATGTATTAACAAAAATGCCAGAAAACAATCATGCCAGTTCTACTCACATCCAAACAAAATTCAGACTTGTCTAGGCTTCCTGACTTTTTAGTCCTCATTAACTCCTCCACCCTAACCCTTCTACTCTATCACAATTGAGCAAAACCAACAGGCTTCAGTTCTCAGGAGAAATTTTAAATGTTTGCCTCATATCCCTGCTATATCAAAAATAAAATAACATGCTGTGACATAATTTTATATTACAATCATAACCATAATATACAAATGTGTTATAATTTAGATAAGCTATAAATACATGTTTGTGATATATAATATTTATGATTGTATATATAATTTTATATTAAAGTATATATTTTTGTGATACAATATTATACATATACACATATGTATAACATACACAAATATAGTTACATACTATGTGTATATCTATCCCTTTGCTTACTGACCAGAATGAAATGTCACCAGATTTCCATAGGTTTTTTTGGTGCAGGGTTAGCAGAAGACTTCCATCATCCTGGAGCCCTTGAGGAGCCATTCTAAGTAGGGTGCTGAACTGATTGACCCATTCTCAAAGGAACTGCATCCAGCCCTTATATTGTTGGTACATAGATACTCAAGTGCACAGCTATTGGGTTGCTCTTGCAACTGTCATCTGAAGCCACACCCACAAGAAAAAGTTGCCAGCCAAACTGCACCAGACAGTAAACCTCATGGGGAAAAGAAAATGCAGCTGGTGGATCATTGGGCTCAATGTCAGAAGCAGAGAACATATTCAACAAAACTTTGGGTCTAACCCAACTCAGCTCTGTGAGACAAAGGTCTTGGCAACACAAACATTCTAGATTTAAAGCAAACACTGGTCTCTATTATGATACAGTATTCCTTTAGCCTGAAGAATGTGCTTAACTTTTATTTATTTCAGAACCATATAGTACTTCCAAGGATGTACTCCCATACAAAAGTAAAAAATACAAGAAGTTTGGAGGGTATACACTAATGAAATCAAGCATTTTATATTAAGCCATTGCTTGATTGGACCATCAATTTCACACATGCTACTTAGATTAGTTGAGTTAGTTATAGAGAAAAATAATGTGCAGTATATTACATGAAGGGGTATGGTGAGAGAGACTGTGTTTGATTCTTAGGGTCAAGTTATCAAAATATGTGTTAGTCCTCTCATAAACACTAAATGGTCTACCCTTACTTTTCTAAAAAGAAATTACATTGAACATAATCTATTATATTTTAATAATTTTAAATGCTTAATAAGTGCTAAGTAATTTTATCTCAAAAAGATAATATTTACACATTTCAGGTTAATAATCATTTCATCAAATATTCTTTAGGATTAACAGAGAAAACTCCAGGTCATTTTTGAGTGATATTTTCCATTGTTTGCAGTCTTTTAAGGATTTTAAAGGGAGAAAATATTTGTTAACAAGTTATTTGAGCTACCATGACATCTAATTTACCTAAAAGCATTCACAAGTCCAGATCCTTGATGTGAAAAAAGTAATATCAACACATCATGTTAAATTCAAGTCAGTGGTTCAGTATTTCTGTGTGTAGCCCATTAAGACTTTCCCTACTGGTTGCTTACATCTGTGTCCTGAGTTTTAAGTGCTGCATCTTTCAAGTCTATTTTACATCCTGCCTTTTAGCTCTCAGACTTACACTTCTCTGATACTATAACTCTACTGATTTTATGCCTGAATCCAAGAATTTATGATCTCATAAAAATTATTAGCTGAGATCTACTTAGCTCACTCTCAAGGAAAAGCCAAATAACCATTCAGAAATATGATATCCTAAAAGAAAGATGAGTTTTCCCCCTCCTCTTACTTGCAGTTTTCTAAACATGCTACTGGGTAACTAGAACAGAACTAAGCAACAGGGCCTACAGAGCTCCATTACTTATCTATTACCAACTTATTAAGGATTGCACAGATAAAAAGATTAAATTACTGCAACATTTGCATACCAGTCTCTTTACTGAATGCAAATTATATTATTCTGAAAAAGTTATATTATTCTGCCAGGAGATGCCTCTTCTGAGATCAGAAGTGGATCATCCCTGGTTAGCTGGTCCCTCCCTTTTCTCCCTCTCTACAGTGGTTTCAAGGGCCTGTGGGACTAAGAGGTGGGACTTGGGGCCTGAACTCTTTCCATGGGCCAGGAGCTAGACTAGGTCTGATTACCTCTAGGCCATCACTGGCAAGGGAATCTTTCCTAACCAGAGATGAGCCTGAACGCCTTCCTCCACCACCTCATCCTGTAATACCACTCCCCTTACACTGCCTCCAATGCCTTCCCATCCCACTGACTCAAATCTTGCTGTGTCTAAATGATGGGGCAGTGAGCCAATTGAAGGCAAGGAGCTGACCTTCTGGGTGTCAGGGCCTCAGGAGCTGAAAGTGCATACACCAAGCTCCATCCCTCAGAGGGCATCAGAACATTTCTTGGAGCCTTGTAGGGCCTCACCCAGCACCCCCTCCATCACTGGAGGATCACTGGGAAGGTCCCTCCTGGCCTAGATGGGCCTCACCCAGCAACCCTGAGTGTCTGGGAGTCACCTGGTGAGGCCTAACGACCTCAACTCAACTGGGGAAACTTCCTTCAGTAGGGATAGTCAAGAAACAATTGAGACCTTCCCTTCAGCTTCCCTAAGGGAATATAGGAAAATAATAAAATGAAAAAGCAAAATGCAATCCCAGACCTCCAGCCCATCCCAAGCAAGCCTAGGAGACATGTACATAGAAGAAAATGTAAGCCATAAACCTGAAACCCCTGAAATGATAGTGACTGAAATAAAGAAAAAAACTCCAGGAAGCTATAAAAGAACTCAGATCACAAATAATCTCCCAGATAAAAGAAAAAATGATAAATGTATGAAAGAAATGATGAACACATCTAAAGATGACATGTTTAAAAAATTAGAGGAACACTGCAAAAAAATGGAAACCTTGAATGAACAATATAAGAAACAAACAGAATGCATGAAACAGATTCAAAGAGATATCCAGGAAATCAAAAATTCCATCAAAAGTTGGCAAAACTGCCCCGATGAAAGTGAAGATAGACCTTCCAGAGAATTGGAAGAGATGGTCTTTACCTCAATATGATCAAGGCCATCTACAATAAACCAACAGCCAGTGTCATATTAAATGGCCAAAAACTAACACCCTTTACCTTGAAATCAGGCACAAGACAAGGATGTCCTTTATCACTATTCCTATTCAACATAGTACTGGAAATACTAGCCAGAGCAATTAGAAAAGAGAGAGAAATAAAAGGAGTAAAGATAGGAAAATAAGAAGTTAAATTATCATTATTTGCAGATGACATGATACTCTACATAGAAGACCTCCAAACCTCCAATGAAAGAATCCTAAATATAATAAATAAATTCAGCAATGTAGCTGGATACAATGTCAATACTCAAAAATCAATAGCATTCTTATACACTAACAACAAAATCACTGAGAAAGAAATAAGAGAAGCCACACCCTTCACACTAGCATCCAAAAAAATCAAATACTTAGGAATTAATCTAACAAAAGATGTAAAAGAGTTGTACAGGGGAAATTATAATACCCTGAAAAAAGAAATCATAGAGGACCTCAGTAAATGGAAAGACATCCCTTATTCATGGATAGGAAGAATAAATATTGTGAAATGGCCATTCTCCCAAAATTGTTATACACATTCAATGCAATCCCAATGAAAATATCACTAACATACATCACAGATCTAGAGAAATCACTCCTAAAATTCATCTGGAACAAGAAGAGACCTAGAACAGCAAAGGCAATTCTAAGCAGCAAAGCCAAGGCAGGCGGCATCAAAATTCCTGACTTGAAGTTATACTACAAAGCTACCATAATAAAATCAACATGGTATTGGAATAAAAACAGACCTGAAGATCAATGGAATACACTAGAAGATACAACTACGAACACACTCAGCCACCTTATCTTTGATAAAGGGGCCAAGCATGTTCACTGGAAGAATGATAGTCTCTTTAATAAATGGTGCTGGAAAAACTGGCTTTCCATATGCCAAAAACTAAAATTAGACCCATGCCTATCACCATGTACTAAACTAAAATCTAAATGGATCAAAGATCTAAATATTAAAACAGAAACACTAAACCTATTGGAAGACAAAGTAGGAAAAAATCTTGAAGACATAGGGGTAAGTAGAGAATTCATGAACAAGAACCAAACTGAATGGAAAATACTTCCCAGAATCAATAACTGGGATCACATCTTATTAAAGAGTTTCTGCATGTCCAAAGAAATCTCCACCAGAGTGAAAAGAAAACCCACAAACTGGGAAAATATCTTAGTGAACTCTCCCTCAGATAAAGGATTTCTGTCTAGAACTTATAAAGAATTTTTAAAAATCAGACCCCCAAAATTCAAAGACCCAATCCAAAAATGGGCATCCAGGATGAACACACATTTCTCAGATGCAGAAATAAGAATGGCAAATAAATACATGAAAAAATGTTCATCATCATTGGTCATTAGAGAAATGCAAATTAAAACCACACTGAGATATCATCTCACTCCAGAAAGAATGGCCAGGATCAACAAAACTACCAACAACCAATGCTGCAGAGGCTGTGGGGGAAAAGGAACTCTTCTGCACTGTTGGTGGGAGTGTAGACTGGTGCAACCACTGTGGTCAATCTGGAGATTCCTCAGAAAGCTGGGATTGGAGGTCCCATTTGACCCAGCTATTCCACTCTTAGGCATATTCCCAGAAGAACTGAAAACATCTTACCACAGTGCACCCATATGTGCACCCATGTTTAATTCAGCACAATTTGTAATAGCCAGATCTTGGAAACAACCTAAGTGCCCATCAACCGAGGAATGGATAAAAAAAATTGTGGTCCTTTTATACAATGGAGTATACTCAGCTATAAAGAATGATCACATTGAGATATGTATAAATAAATGGATGCAACTTGAATCCATACTCATAAGTGAAATAAATCAAACTCACATATATAGTTTCCCTAGTATAAGAAATGGTAAGAGTACAGAATATTTTATGGTAATAATGGTTCACCATTATATTGCTTTGAAGTCTTATGTTTTCATTCATTGGTTGGAATGATTTTATTCTATTTTGTTTGATATTAATATATGTGATGGTATGAATAGTTACTTTGAAGAAAAGACAATATGGCAGTCATTGTTGATTTGATATCATCTTGCTCTGAAGTCCTACCATGCTCTTGTTTTTCTATTACCATTGGTTCTATCATGTTGTGTCTTATTGGATTTTAATATGTATGATAGTATAAACCAATTTTTATGGAAAATGAGATAATATGGTATCTATTGTCCATCTTCAGTTGTTTGGTTCAGAATGCCTTGCAATATTTTCATTCTCTTGAGTGGTTTTATTCTATTTTGTTATGTTTGACATTATTGTGTGTAAAGCTAAGCTCAACTATTTCAAAGAAAGAGACATTATGACAGCTACTGCTAATATCCAATTGTCTTGCTGTGAAGTGCTGTATTGCTTATGTTGTTCTGTTCTGATCTGCTTAGAATCTGCTGTCCTCTTTGGTTTTATTCTCTTTAAAATTAGAAAATTTTTTTTTAAAGAAAGTGAAGATAGACTTTCAGACCTTGAAGACAAGATTGCAGCTAGTGAACAGAAAAGGAAAGATCTTTTAAAAATAACAAGGAATCAGGAAATAACAATTCATCAGCTACAAGATGATTCAAAGAAAAACAACATAGGATTGATAGGTATAAACAAAAAAATGACAACACAAATGATATCAAGACTATTTACACAAGTAATAGCTGAAAGTTTCCCAAACATGAGAATGGAAACTAACATACAGATAAGTGAAGCATATAGAACTCCAAATAGCCATAACCAAATTAAAACTACACCCAGACATAAAATAATCAACACTCCAGAAATTCAACATAAGAACAGAATATTAAAAGCTGTTAGAGAGAAGAGACAGATCATCTATAAAGGAAAACTTAATGGGCCGGGGATTTAGCTCAGAACCATAAGTGCTCACCTGGCAAGCACAAGATCGTGAGTTCAAGCCCTGGTACCAAAAAAAGAAAAAAAAATTATATTTAAAGGAAAATGTATCAGAATCACAGCAGACTTCTCAACACAACAATGAAGTCAAGAAGAGCATGGAGTGAAGTATTTCTGATCTTAAAGGAAAACATCTTCCAACCCAGATTGATGTATCCTGCAAAACTGTCCATCAAAATTGATGGAGAAATAAGATACTTCCACAACAAGACCAGCTAAAGAACTTCATGGCCACCAAACCAACCCAGCAAAGAATACTGAAAGATATTCTAGATAGACATAGGAAAAAACCACTAAGCAAGGCAAACAATTAAACACAGGAGAAAGGTAAAAAACCAACAGCAAAAAAAAAAATGACAAAAATAAATGAATATGTATCAGTTATAACTATTAATGTAAATGGCCTCAATTTACCAATTAAAAGAAATGCACTGGCAGAATGGATCAAGAAACAACATCCAACTATATGCTGTATGCAAGGAACCCATCTAACCCAAAAGGAAACTCATAGACTGAAAGTCAAAGGATAGAAAAAAATACTTCACACAACAGGAAACCCCAAAAAAGCAAGGTTAGCTATTCTGTTTCCAGACAATGTGAACTTCAAACCAAGAATGATTCAAAGAGATAAAGAAGGTCACTACATACTAGTTAGGGGAAAACTTCAAGAGGAAGAGATAACAATCTTAAATATATATGCACCAAATTGGGAGTACCTAGCTATACAAAACAAATATTAAGAGAAATAAAAAATCAAATAAATAATAACACAGTCATAATGGGAGACCCTAACACCCACTGACACAAAGAGACAGATCAACTAGATAGAAAATCAGCAAAAAAAAAAAAAAAATAGCAGAACTAGAGAGAGCAAGACGTCTGGCTTCTAAACTGGAAACTTCATCATGGTAACTAGGAAAGAGCAGTGACCACTTGGCATGGAAGCCACAGTAGGTTTAAAAATGGGTGATGCTAAGAAAGGCAAGAAGATTTTTGTACAGAAGTGTGCCCCATGCCACACTGTAGAGAAGGGAGGCAAGCACAAGACCAGACCAAATCTCCATGGTCTGTTTGGGAGTAAGACAGGTCAGTCTCTTGGATTCTCTTACACAGATGCAAACAAGAACAAAGGCATCACCTGGGGAGAGGATACATTGATGGAATATTTGGAGAATCCCAATAAATACATCCCTGGAACAAAAATGATCTTCGCTGGCATCAAGAAGAAGGGAGAAAGGGCAGACTTAATAGCTTATCTCAAAAAGGCTAGTAATGAGTAATAATCACTGCCTTATTTATTACAGAACAGAAATGTCATATGGATTTTTTATGTATAGCATAATTTAATAGATCTCATACACCAGAATTGAGATCATGAGTGGCTAGCAGAATATTTTTGTTGGACAGTCCTGATTTAAGTAAAATTGGCTTGTAGTTAAAGGGATATTTTTTGAAGTTTTGATAGTAATTCCAGTTCAGTAAATTCTATCACTGTTTTTCCTTTCTAAATACATGATTAGTAATGTATTTAGAAAGTTGGACTTGATTAGTAATGTTTTACTTTTCACAAAAATTGAGAATGTCATCTCAAAACCTATGGAAGGTTGATTTTATATTTAGATTTATTTAACTGGTTAAATACTAGGGAAATCCTTTATTCCCAAAACCAAGCAAGACTCCCCTGTTTCAATTTGTGCTTATTAGCCTGTTAAAGGGAGTGGTTGAAGACAAGGAGCAATATCTATATTTTTGGTCTTGACTATGCCAATTTAATTAGAATTCCCTGTATCTAAAAAGTGCTGCCTTTTACTTACTGAAAAAGGCATTTTAGTGTGGTGTATGTATAATACCAAATAAAGAATATTTAACATCTCTCAACATTTTATAGTTGATCTATCAGTTGAGGTCCTTTTAAAAGTTAACATGATATAATAGCAAGTTAGACTTGACTTTTGATTTCTTTAGGTCAGACTGAGTTATTATTCAGGATCATATTTAAACAGCTATTTAAAAATACAAGACTGAAACTATTGTTGTATGTACTATTGGTAGTGGTGCTTCCAATCAGCTGATTAGAAGAGTTAAAGTGGGGAAAGTGCAACATGAGCAAAAATTTTTGTGTGACCATAATACTTAATTAAAAACAAAATCAAATAAAAAATAACAGAACTGAATCACACCTGTGAACAAATTGACTTAATGGATGTGTAGAGTGTTCCACCAAACAACATCAGAATATACATTCTTCTCAGCACCACATGGGGAATTCTCTAAAACAGACCATACACTAACCCACAGAACATGCTTAAGTAAAGCAAGAGTTGAAACTATCCCATGCATATTATTGCATCATAGTGCCATGAAACTAGAAATTAATGACAAAAGAAACTGCAAAAACTCCACAAACATATATAAATTAAATAATATACTCCTGAGCAATAATTGGGTCACAGAGGAAATTAAAGAAGAAATTAAACAATATCTACAAGCAAATGAAAATACAAATACAACATACCTGTGGGATGCAATGAAAGCAGTCCTCAGAGGAAAATTTATTGCGGTGAATTCCCACATCAGGAAAACAGAATGAACACAAATAAACAACCTAACCCTACTCTTCAAATATCTAGAAAAAGAAGAACAAGTCAAGCCCAAAGCCAAAAGAAGGAATGAAATTAAAAAATCGGAGCAGAAATCAATGCAATAGAGACTAAGAAAACAATATAAAGAATGAATGAATCAAAGAGTTGGTTCTTTGAAAGAATAAATAAAATTGATAAACCCCTAGCCAATCTTACTTTAAAAAGGAAAGAAAAAACTCAAATTTATGCAATAAGGAATGAAAAGGGTGAAATCACTACAGACTCTGTGGAAATACAGAAGATCATCAATAGCTATTTCAAAAACCTCTACTATCCTTAGGTCTGATAATACAGAAGAAATGGACAGATTCCCAGAAACAAATGAACTACCAAAGCTGGATCAAGAAGATGTAAAACTGCTGAATAGCCCAATTTCAATTAATGAAATTGAAAATGCAGTTAAAGCCTTACCAACAAAGAAAAGCCCAGGCCTGATGGATTCACTGCAGAATTCCACAAGAAATACAAAGAAGACTTAATGCCAACACTCCTCAAAGTACTCAATTAACTTGAAAGGGAAGCAATTCTCCCTAACTCATTCCTGGAAGCAAATATTACTCTAATACCAAAACCAGAGAACAACCCAACCAAAAAAGAGAACTACAGGCCAATCTTGCTAATAAACATAGATGCAATAATTCTTAATATAATACTGGTAAACAGAATGCAGCAAGTCATCAAGAATATTATACATATGACCAAGTGGGATTCATCCCAGGAATGCAGGAATAGTCCAAAAACTGCAAATCAATAAATTTAATGCACCATATCAATAGAGCCAAAACTAAGAATCACATGATCATTTCTATAGATGCAGAAAAACTTTTGATAAGGTCCAACATTCATTCATGATAAGAACCCAACAGAAAATTAGAATAGATGGTCTTTACCTCAATATAATAAAAGCCATTGATGACAAACCAACAGCCAGCATCATTTACTCTAAAATCAGGAACATGACAAGGCTGCCCATTAGCACCACTGCTATTTAATATAGTGCTGGAAATACTAGCCAGAGCAATTAGACAAGAGAGAGAAACAAAAGGAGTAAGGATAGGAAAAGAATTTAAATTATCATTATTTGCAGATGACATGATACTCTACATAGAAGACCCCCAAAACTCCATTGAAACACCCCTAGGTATAATAACTAAATTCAGTAATGTAGCTGGATACAAAGTCAATACTCAAAAATCAACAGCATTCCTATACACAAACAACAGACTCACTGAGAGACAAATAAGAGAATCCACAATCTTCACAATAGCATCCCCAAAAAATGAAATATTCAGGAATCAATCTAACAAAAGCAGTAAAAGATCTATGCAACAAAAATTATACTACTCTGAAAAAAGAAATTGAAGAGGATCTCAAAAATGAAAGACATTCCTTGTTCATGGATAGGAAGAACAAATATTGTGAAAATGGCCATTCTCCCAAAATATAGATTCAATGCAATTCCAATTAAAATACCACTATTATACTTCACAGATCAAGAGAAATCATTCCTAAAATTAATCTGGAGTCAGAAAAGTCCTAGAATAGCAAGGGAAATTCTGGGCCACAAAAGCAAGGCAGAAGGCATCATAATCCCTGACATGAAGTTATACTACAAAGCTACTGTAATAAAGTCAGCAGGATATTGGAATAAAAACAGACTTGAAGATCAATGGAATAGATTAGAAGATACAACTACACCTACAAACACACTCAGCCACCTTATTTTTCACAAAGGTGCCCAACATGTTCTCTGGAACAAAGATAGCCTCTTTAATAAATGGTACTGGAAAAATTGGCTCTCCATATGCTGAAAACTAAAATTAAACCCATGCCTATCATCATGTACTAACCTAAAGTCAAAATGGATCAAACATTGAAATATTAAAACAGAGACACTAAATCTGCTGGAAGACAAAGTAAATAGAAAGCTTGAAGACATAGGGGTAGGCAGAGAATTCATGAACAAAAACCAAACCACATGAGAAATACTTCCCAAAATCAATAAATAGGATCTTGCCTTATTAAGAAATTTTTGCATGTCAAAACAAATCTCCAACAGAGTAAAAAGGAACACATGAATTTTGAAAAAACCTTAGTCAACTGTCTCTCACACAAAGGACTTCTGTCTAGAACATATAAAGAATTTTTAAAAATCAGACCCCTGAAATTCAAAGACTCAATCCAAAAATGGACACCTGAAATGAAGACACAGCTCCCAGATGAAGAAATACAAATGGCAAATAAATGAAATGAAACAATGTTCAGCATCATTGATCATTAGGGAAATGCAAATTAAAGCAACACTGAAATTCTGTCTCACTCCAGAAAGAATGTCCAGGATCAAGAAAACTACCAATAACAAATGCTGGAGGGCTTCAGGGAAAAGGAGCACTTCTGCACGGTTGATGGAAGTGTAAAGTGTAGACTGGTGAAACCACTTAGAGGTCAGTCTGGAGGTTCCTCAAAAAGGTAGGATTGGAAGCCCCATTTGACCCAGCTATTCCACTTCTGGGCATATCCCCAGAAGAACGGAAAACATCATATCATAATAATATATGTGCATCCATGTTTAAGCACATATATCATTAAGTTAAGCACAATTTATAATAGCCAGATCTTGGAAACAACCTAAATGCCTATCAACTGAGGAATGTATAAAAAAGATGTGGTACTTTTATACAGTAGAATACTACTCAGCTAAAAGAATGATCACATTGAGATGATATAAAGGTGAGAAGGAGGTATACCTTGCTCTCTTGCCAGTTTCTGCTTGCAGTTTGTGGCTGCCATGAACTGCAGCCTGCCATGCCACGCTACCTTGGAGCCAACTGAGTATGGACTGAAATCTCCAAGAACTGGCAACAAAAAGCAAGTCTATTTCACCTTCTATTATTAGACACATTTTCTCTTATTAAAAAATTAGAGAGAAGTCAAGATGGCCGACCAGTGAGCAACAAAATACAAAGCCTCCCAGCAGAAACAACTCATTTGCCAGAATAAAACACCCTAGAGAGACCCAGACAGAGGGAGATGTATCCTCTTGACACAGGAAGAAATTAAAATGTAAAAAAGCTCATCAAATATATCGGGACTACAACTGGAACAGCTAAAAATTATGGGACACAGTGTTTCCACGGCAACCCGTCGTTTGTGCCAGCCTGAATTTGCACCAGTTTGAATCCTTGCCAGCCAGCAGAGCCACCCAAACTCGTTCCTGCTGCCACTTACAGGAAGCACAGCAGCCCTGAAGTCGGGGGTTGGTGAACCTAATGGACAGCAGAGCCAGCGGTCAGTGCTAGGAATGAGACCCACGGTCAGTGCTGGGAATGAGGACTCCCCCACAGGAAGGGTGCAGCCAGGTAGGCAGTGTGTTGGAATTGGGCAGGAGGAGCCTAAACTGGGAGTGATGGTGACTTTGGTTGGTTGCTTCCTCCCCAGAGCAGATTCATGGCATTTGCTTGGACGGGGCCACACCACTGGCTGGGACCCAATGAGCCGTCCCAAATCAATCCCTGTGCCTAGCATCCACTAACCAGGTGAAGGCCCCTGCAGTTCGGTTGGCCCGGTGGGGAGGGGCAGGAATATGCAGCCACTGCTTACAAGAGCAGGCAGGAGATGGCAGAGATCCCTTGCCAGTGTGCTTCGGAGGAAACGTGGCCAACAGGGAAGGGGGCTGGGACCTTCACTGTAACCTGTGTGGAGAAAGCCAGGGCCATGACAGGAAAGAGAGGCAGGAGAAGGCCCCCAGTCCAGAATCCTGAGAGCCCTGATCTAGGAGAGGGAAAAATAAGAGAGACTGAGGGCGGCAAACACACAACATCAGACATGGCTTCAATGGACATTAAGAGATATCTTCAGGACCTTGTAGACGAGCTCAAAACTGAAATATTAAATCAGGTAAAGCAAGATATGAGTAGCGTAATAAAAGAAATGCCCTCAGGAAGCATTTCTCAGGAAGATACAGATGGAAGAAGGGAGGAATACAAAAAAAGGAGAGAAACATTCGATAAAGAATAT
>PVLA01011630.1:0-51437 GCA_004027455.1 Hydrochoerus hydrochaeris
TAAATTAAATGTTACTATATTATAGCACTGAATTATTGAAATATAAAATATCAAATTTAAAATATTAAAAAATTAAATTTCAATTATATTAAAATATAATAAATATTTTAATATTTACTTTTTATAATTATATTATCTATATATTTATATATTCTCTATATAATATCAATATATAAGTTTATGTTTTATGCATTATATATTTGTAATATTTATATGTGATATATTATATATGTATATAAAATATATTTATATATAAAACATTTATTTGTTTACAAATATATTTGTATACATACACACATGTATATCTCCATGGAAATATCCAATTGTTATCTTTTTCCTGTATACTTCTGTCTCTCTCTCTTCTTCCACTTCACTATCTCCCCACATTCATAGCAAGATAACATGTTCAGTGCTCTGACACTTACAGGACCCCACTTTCTATTTGCCTACCAAGGTTGCTCTGGTTGCTACCCTTCTCCCTCCAAGGTTTCTCATCAAGTTCCTTGAAGATGAATCATGTAAAACAATTCTCTTACTTCAGTTCTATTAGATTTAACTTACTGAATCTGGAAATAACCTTCTCACTCTTAGCTGTACTCTCTCAAACTGTAATAAAGGTGAACAGTGTACAAATATTAATTCTATACTTTATATGCCCAAAATATATACACTAAACTTCTTGGAGAGGTAAAATTAATAGTAAAATAATAATGTAGTCCAACTTTCTCCTCATAATACATTTTTCATAGCTTGACACCTGTAGTATTACTCTTTTTTTACTCTCCTTGAGCCTCTCACTGCTTTTCAAATCTGTTGACAGATTATCCCTCTTCGTCCCTGCTCATGATTTTGCGTATCTCTGTGGCTCTCAGGCTTCAACCTTTGCAGTGGGGTCATCACATTTAAATTTCCTGCACCAATTTTTTTAGGAGTTTGCTGCTGAATATATAATGTTAGGCAGCTCAAAGCTGTCCAAATGTAGAATATTTACATTAAACTGGTTTTCTCTGTGTTTTAGGATGTTTTCTTCTGGTATTACCTTCTGTAAAGTGTTGAGATCAGGATCAGGTTAAGCAGTGGTGGGGCCTATGCAAAGTTGATGTTGTTATCAATTATGAAATAACTCCCAGGAATAGAGTAAAATGAAGCAACAAATGCCAAAATTTTGCTGAAGAATTATGGTTCATTCAATGCTCCAAATCATTATCATGCATCCCAGTTAATCTAAAATAAGGTTGGACGGAAACTGCTATATACTGATTATGTATCTTTTTTGGAAAAGCAGATAATTTTGAAATTCCAACCCTCAAATGTGATAGTATGTGACAGTGAATTAATGACTTGAACACAGTGCTGAATTAAGTTGTTAAATTTGAGTCGCCGTGAATGGGATTAGTGCTTGCATAAAATAGTACTCAAAGAGCTCTCTTGCCTCTACCATTGTTATGGTTTAGATCTAAATGTCACCCAGTGATCTCATCGATTGAAGCATGAGACTTTTTGAAGGTGATTAAATCATGGTGTCACTATAATCATAAAGGGATTAATCCACTGGGGAATTTAGGAATTAAATGTACGTAAGGAAGTGTGTAGTTTCGGGCATTGCTTTGGAGTGTTTAAATCTCTCCCCATGCTCCTCCCTTATCCCTGTGCTTTCTGGTTGCCATGAGATGAGCTGACTTCCTCCTCCATGCTCTTTAACTATGCTGCTCTGCCTTGGAACCAACCAACTGTGGATTGAAACTCCTGAAACATGAGCCAAGTTATGTCTGTTCTTTTAAGTTGTGGGCATCAGGCATTGAGTCTCATAATAGAAAAGCTAATAGAACCATTACATGAGGATACATAAAAAGACAGTGATCTATGAGGAGAAAGGATCTTGCCAGACCCAAAGCCTTCTACTACCATTTAGAACTGCGAGAAAGAAATTTATGTTCTTCATAAGCTTCCCTGTCTGGAATATTCAAATGTAGCCCTCTGACCAGAGCAAGACATGGTCCAAAGAATAGCACCTCTTTTCTCTTCCTGAGGTCTGTGTCAATGGAGAAATAAGAAGAAGTAGATGAAGAGATAAACATCATTTTTGTTACTTTCAAAAACTAGTTTCATTGATAGAGCTGAGGTTAAGAAATGATAAATTTGCCAGGCGTAGTGGCTCACGCCTGTAATCCCAACACTTGGGAGGCTGAGGCAGGAGGATCCTTGACAGTTTGAGACCAGCCTGGGCTACAAAGTGAGCTCAAAGCCAGCCTGAGCTGCATAGTGAGACCCTGTTTCAAAAAGACAAAAAAAAAAAAAAAAAAAGATAAATTTATTTACTGACTCAAAAATTAGTCAGACTTGCCTTTCTAAGTTACCAAGTGTTCAACAACAAATCTCACCAAACATCGGGTCTTTTTTATGGAAAAAAGGTAAAACAAAATTTCTCAGCAAAATAATGGGAGAATAACAATAGTTATTCCATTGCAATAGTAATACAATCGTCACATTGCTTATTGTTATCTTCAAAATGGTTACTTAGCTTACATTAGAGTAGATATGCATATTAAAATTTCTTCAATTGATATTAACACAAATCTTCCTTTTTAATGAACTAAGAGACACTAACTATGTAACTGTTTTTACATTCCCCCTTTTATTAATACTTGTGAAGGAAGAGTAGAGAAATTGGGCAGACAAGTTAGCTTTAAAGCTTCTCTTTTGAAAGGCAGTTTGTTAAATTTATCTACAGTTTAAATAAATTATTACAGAAGAAAAATTGATACCCACTCCCATCTCCAAACTGTCACTGAAGAAATTAATTTCAAAATTTTGTGTGTTGAGAATTAACATAAAAGCTGTATTAGTTCCTAAGCAAAAATGTCAAAAAGAAAAAAACCCTGTGTTTTTCTATTGTAAACCAATTATTCTTTTATTAAGAACTTGAATATGATTGTGCTACACATAAACTATTTCAGAATTTATAGTTTGATTTACATACTTCAATTAAGTAACTATATCAAGAATTTTATACTGAGATATTTCTTAATGTAACTCCAACCTAACTACATTAACTGGTAGCAGAGAGACCAGAAAACAGCACCCATTATGAATTATAGTAACAGTCATTGATGACCTGAACAGTTGCTTTTGATACACCCATAAAGGAGGTGTGCTTGCTTCTTATTTTTGCCTGAGATAATTTTGCTGTTTAGAGAAATAACGCAGTTTTTTTTTTTTAGAAAATTTGGCATAAACTGGTAAACTAATATTTCATTATAAATCACTTAGGATATAACTTCCAAGGTAAGGTAGGACAAATGTTTAGTTATAAAATTTGCTGTACCCCATGAATATTATCATGTTTTATTTGTTTTCATTTGTCTCAAGATGCTTTCTAATTTCTATTTTTATTTCTGTTTTGATCTGCTAATTGTTCACTATTATGTAGTTTAATATCCATTTACTTATGGATTTTCCAGAGTTTCTTTTATTGTTTCTTAATAGCTTTTTTTCTGTTGTGGAAAGGAAAGATACTTGGTATAATTCAGTGATAAATTTGTTAAGACTAAGTTTGTTTCATGAACTAATACAGCATTTTTCCTGGAGAATATTGTCTATGTACTTGAAAATAATGTATTCTGTACTGCTGAATAGGATATTTTATATATGTGAGTCAGGTCCATTAGATCTGTAGTGGTGGTTAAATTTACTGTTTCCTTATTGATTTTTCTGTCAAGATGTTCTATTAATTATTGTAAATGGAGTACTTAAGTCTTCTAATATTACTATATTGTTGTTTATTTCTCTCTTCAGTTCTATCAGTATTTAATTTTTATATTTATGTGTTTTGATGTTAGTGCCTATATAGCTGATTTATTTTCTTTATGAATCAAATCTTCTATTACTATATAATGTCCTTCCTTATCTCTTATGAGAGTTTTTGATTAAAAATATATTTTGTCATATAAATATATAAATGTAGCCACTCCCTCTCTAGGAGAGATGGACTAATTCCTGAAAACATACTACCAACCAAGACTAAATCATGAAGAAATACATAATCTGAACAAAGAAGATTGCATCTTAAAAAAAAAATTGCCAACAAAGAAGAGCCCAGGACCAGATAGATAGCTTACTGGTGAATTCTAACAAACATTAAAAAAAATAATGGCAAACTATCTTTGACAAGGAAAAAAAACTGCTAAGTCCATTAAGAAACCAGCATTACCACAATATTAAAACCAAAAAAAGACAATATAATAAAAAGCTGTTAAAAGTTAATATTTCTGATAAACACAAATGTAAAAATTCTCAATAAAATCTTGAAAAAACAAAACAAATTCAACTGCACATCAAAAGGATCATAACCCTTTACCAAATGGGATTTATCCCTGAGATTTAAGGATGATTCAATAATGCAAATAAATTAGTATGTTAATTACATTAATAGGATAAAGAGTAAAATCATGTAGTCTTGTAAATAAATACTGAAAAATACTGATTTGACAAAATTCAACATCCTTTTATTATGACTTTCACAGACTACCAAAAGAATTGCCTTAATAAAGTTCACCAATCAAAAGCCCACTGCTAACGTCGTACACAATGGTGGAAAATTGGAAGATTTCCTCTAAATCAGGAATGAGCAAAGATGCTCCTCTCACAACTTTTGTTCAGCACAGCTTTGGAATTCTTACCCAGAACAATCATACCAGAAGACAAAGAAAGAAAGAATGAATGAAAGAATGAAAGACAAAGACTGAACAAAAATCAATAAATAAACCAAATAAGCAAACCACACACCCATATCAGAAAGGAAGATATACAATTATCTGTCTTTGCAGATGATATGCATAAAACCCAAAACTTTACATCAAGAAATTCTTAAAATTGATAAATGAATTCAGTAATGTTTGTTGCAACATACAAAAGAATGTATTATGTTAATTTTCTTTTTTAAATTTTAAAATTTTTATTAGTACATGTTTGCAATACATAATAACTGCATTCCTTGTGGGAAGTTGCTTCATTCACATACACATCTTATTCTTTTTCATCCTCTTCCTCTCCCTTCCCTTCTCCTCCTTCTCCACTACTTCCATCTCTTGATCAACTTCCCTATTTCAAAAGATGTTTTGATACTTCCTATCATCTATCATTTACTTTGCTTTTATTTATATTTTGGGTTTCTCATATAAGAGAAACCATGCGACATTTAAGCCTGACTGATTTCACTTAATATTATGGTGTCAAGGGACATCCATTTTTCTATAAATAACTCATTTATCTTTCCTTATGGGACAGTAGTACTCCACTGTATACAATTACCACATTTTCTTTATCCTTTTATCTGTTGATGGACACACAGCCTGCTGTAAAGATAAGCAATTGTGAATTGTGCTATTAACATGGATATGCATGTACCACTCTGAGAAAAATTAAGAAAGCAATTTACAATGGCATCTAAGTGAATTAAATGTTTCAGAATAAATGTAACCAAACAGGTGATAGATTTGTACACTACCAACTAGAAATCATTGAAGAAAGCATTTAAAGAAACACCCTTACCATGGGATCAGGGCCCTATCAGAGAGGTGAAGGCTCTGTGTTGTCCCTTCTGCTAGAGGACACAGCCACAGGTGCCATGTATGTAACACAGCATCAGCCCTCATCAGACTCTGCCGGCACTTTGATCTTCAACTTTCTGGTTTGAAAACTGTGCAAAACCACTTTTGGCTGTTTACAAATGACCCCAGTAAAGTTCCTTTTCTTTTTTTCCAGCCTGAATAGGCTGTAATCACCTTTTAACATCATGCCTTCAGTGTACTTCACTCTGCCTATAAGAGGATCAGAACAAAAAGAACTTGTTGAAAGTTGTTTCATTTACTCAAAGAAAACAATTGAGAGATTCTCAATCCATGACTCAGTAAACCCTATAAAATAATCTTCCAGAGAACCTTATTTGATTCAACATCAACAATAATTATTCTATGGAATCATAATTTTTTGTAAATGATTTAGTTTCTCTTTGTGTATTTGTCAAAACATCAGCACAATGTTGCAAAATTTAGGATTAAGAAAAGCAAAGATAAAGGAGATCTTTAGAGTTACATTTTATTTTATCTTTCATTCAAATTTTCTTTGCTCTTTCATTAGAATTTTACTTTATTTTCACATATGCTTACATTAAAAATCTTTTTAATCTGCCTTTCTGGATTAAAAAGTGGGTTTGGAATTACTTAGAACTTCAGAAAACAAATTTATTTGAAATTCACTGATGTGTATTTCTTTCTTCTCAAGTAGTAGCATAAGGCATAATGAATCTTTTTTTCCTACTGGAAAGATTTCAGATAAGCTAGAATGTATTTTATAAGATATTTATGTACAGTGTTATGCTTTGTGTTTAGATGTTCCCACAAATCCTCATGCAATTATAGATCGAGCTTTCCAGAGGAGGTTGGACTGAGAGTGTGTGATGTTTGTATGAAACACATGATGCTGTGATTAAGGGTATGTGATTAGCAAATTAGTCCACTGACAATTTTGGCAAAGTTCTGGTTGTGGATAACTGGAAGGCCCACTCTGGGTGTCAGTGCTACTCAGCCTAAGGGCATGTGCCTGGATAGAGCATAAAGTAGAGAAATAACTACAGTCACTGTTGCTGCTTGCTGCTTTTGCTGCCTCTTGCCTCCTACTTTCCATGCTTCAAACTTTTTTTCTCCTCTGTAATGCCCATCTGCCATGCCATCCTGCCTTAGAGTCAGCTGATTATGAATTAAAACTTCCACAAACTGTGAACCAAAATAAACTTTTCTCCTTTAATCTTGGGTGTCAGGTATTTTGTCTCAGCAACAAGAAAAATAACTAAGGCATACAGTGTTTATTTTTTCTTTTCACACCATAACTGGACTACATGTAAAATAAAGTCAACTACACAGAAATATAATATTCATGATTTCTTGAGAATGAGATTATTTCCTTATGTTACGATTGTTTATTTCCATAAACTACTAGAACTCAACAGAGAACTGTGAAATTTTATAAAAAGGGTAATAATGCAGCAGATTTTCTAACACTCAGGAGGGTGATACTGAATGTGGTATAATAATAGAAAACAAAACTAAATGAGACAGAATTAGACACAGGGAGATTTGTGTATCAATAGAGAATAACAAATAGATTATGATATTAAAATCAGGATTATAATTACCAAAGTAATATATTTGTAAATACTAAGGAAATCTGAAATTAGTATGTTTATAAAGTTTTTCCCATGTTTTTTATCACTGGAAGACTATAGATTAAATTTTTAAGTATCAAATGGTTAGAGATAAGGTAAATTAAATTAAGATAGTGTAGATGGATGAATGGTCCCTCATAGATAACTGCAATATTATTGAATTGTCTTCACTTGACATATCTAGAAGTCTGTCATAAATTTGAATACATTATATTTCTTTCAAAGTATGAGAAATATGTCTTACTGTTACAGAGATCATTTACTTACTACAGAAAGATGCACTGAGATTAAAACTAATGTATATTTTAAATACGCATATTCAAAATTCAGTACCATTTTCTACTACATTGAATGCAATGACTGTTATAATATTTAAATATAAAGACTAATGCAAAAATAATCATAAAAGAGAACATTAGAGACTTCATAAATAACCAGTGTATCTTGAGTGGCATTTCAGTCATATCTCTCAAAATGTGAGAAGCATAAATTTAAATTGTTTTGTATATGTTTATGATTCATAGTAATTTACATTTACATTGTAAAATTCAAGTTTTTAACACATTTACCTTTGAACACTTTAACATAAATAAGACTAATACTAAATAGATTTAGTAGTAGAACAAGCAATCCAGTTTCTCCCAATCCCTTATTTTTACTCCAAAATGTTTGATTTTAGTTTTCTAACCAGTAGCATTTACAGATTTTGTTTTCATTTTAGAAAGAGTATTCCAGAGTTATTGCATTATTTCCTTCAACATATGCTGGGTTAAGAAATGCTGTGAGTTTATTTATCATTTTTTGTAGCCAGTCTTAACCTCTTAACTGACATGATATTTGCTGAGATCATTATTGTCACTTCTGGGTGACCCTTAGAATATCCAGTAAGTATACGAATTGTCCAGCATGATAGTCTCTCTCCAAATAAACTCTGGTATGATCTCTCTAAAATGAAAACATGATTTGAAAGTGTTACTTTCTGGAAGCTCACAAATAATCAAGCTTTATAGGTTAACCAAGAAGGCAAAGAATTTGGGATGGTTTACTCATGGTTTATAATCCATAACGTTACTGACGCATATTTTGAGTACTGTAAAGACTAGTGAGCTAAAAGCCTGCATTTTCCACACTTCCCTACACCTAGAGTTGCAGGTTTAGTTCAGGTTTCCCCAATGTATATTCAGAGTCTGCCAAAAAGTATATACACACTTCGGCAGTTTACTGTGCTAATGAATGCCTGCAAGCTAAGGGCCATCACTTTAGGCACTTCTTGTAATAGTAGAAGCCACAGATAACTTGTATTAATCTCATGGCATCTCAGTAAATGTAGTATTAGAATTATTTATAGAAGTTTTTCTTTTCTTGATGTATACTTTTTTTTGCATATTATGCAAACTCTGTATCATATGTAAGAGTTTGATTTATAGCTGACTTTGATGGAAAGAAAAGCCAGAGAGGAAATATGTATTTTCATAGCATACAAAGCATGGATGATACGTTCAAGTTAGCATGATTAGGGAGCAGAGAGACAAAAAATGGATTTTAGTGTCCCAACAGTAGACACTGACTGGTCATAATTAGTGTTGGAGTGATGTGGGGAACAAATTTTAAGTGAAATGAAATTCTGAGAGCAAGTGTTTGACTTGGCTAAATTTAAAGGCAGTAAAGTTCCATTTACCATTACAAATTGGGAAACCTAAAGCCAGGTGTGGCGGCTCACGCCTGTAATCCCAGCACTTGGGAGGTTGAGGCAGGAGGATCATTGCGAGTTCGAGACCAGCCTGGGCTACAAAGTGAGCTCGAGGCCAGCCTGAACTGCATAACGAGACCCTGTCTAAAAAAAAAAAAAAAAAAAAAAAAAAAAAAAAAAAAAAAAAATCAGTGAACGACTTGGGAGACCCAGGACAAAACATTTGCTGAAATTAATTATTACCTGTGGCTATCTGTAATTAAATGTGTACTGAAAATAAGTCTTCTTACTCTGAACTTGTTGAGTTACAATGTCAGCTAAATGCTGTCTTTTTGGGTGTCTTGTATGAAAGCTAAGCCTTGAGTTTGAATTGGATATGACCTTGATATTTGGAGTGGCAATGATATTACATTTGGAAAAAAAAATCACAATCCATTTCATAGCTCTGGATAAAGGAACTACTCAAAGTGGCAACATATTTAAATTACAGTCAGATACAAGTAAAAAATTCTCGTGTGATAATGCACAGGGTAACTATATGTGACAATAATGTACCATACATTTAAAAAAGCTAGAGAAAAGAATTTTGAATATCTTTTCCAGAAAATAATAAACATTTTATGAGGTATATAGTTTTAATTTGATTTAAATATTAGACAAAGAATATGTGTCAAAAATCACACTATACTCTCCAAGTGTTTAATATTTATACTTTCATTTATAAATGAAAAATAAACTTAATTTTTTTAAAAAAATAGGGGAGGAGGTAAGAGGGAGGAGTAAAGGAAAAGTATAATTGAATATATCATTTTACTAGTCACATATGAAACCAGGCTATTACCCATAGATGGCTTTCTTTGAAGAATGTGAAATATCCTATTAAAGACAGTCATGGTATGAACTGGGAAACAGTAATCTTGTTTGCTATTATACAGAATACATTATGAATTGTAAGCAGATGTACTATGTCTTTTCTTTCATGATAAGAATGAATGAGACAAAAAGCCAAAAGTAAAAGCAGAGTTGGCGGCTCTTACTGTTACTGAGACTTACTACAGGATAGTAGTTAATTTTATCCCTTGCCATGCAGTGTAGTATAGTGTTGCCATAGTTTGAATCCTAGGACAAGCAATAGATAGTTGTATTACCCTGTGAATTATTTACATCTCTGTACCTTAGTTTCTTAATGTATAAAGAGTACAGTAATAATACTTCCCTAGTCACCTTCTTTATCTCTGGAATAAAATACTTAACACCCACAAATTAAATGAAGAGAAATTTAAAATTTGGTTCACAGTTTGTAGAGGTTTCAGTCCTTGGTTGGCTGGCTCTGTGGCAGAACTACATGGCAGAGGGTTATGGGATATGGTGGAGGAAAAGCTGCTCCAATCACAGGATCCAGGAAGAAGGGTGGAATGGGAGGAGCCAAAGAGGGAAATATATCCTTCCAGGCTACTGACCCAGTAAGCCACTTCTTCTGATAAGATGCTGCTTGTTAACTGCACATTTAGCTATGCAGCTATATTGTATACTAATGAGTTATTAGTGGACTAATCTACTGATGAGCATAGCACCTGGATGATCCAATCAACTCCCAAATCCTCTCTTATGAGTGAATGAGGCTTGGAAGGACATCTAGATATAAACCATAACAAGTACTGAGGATTAAATGGGTTAATATATATTAACAACTTTGGAGAGCACCTAATATATAGCAATATTATAAAAGTGTTTACTATTACTATAACTCTAATAACCTAGTTGCAAATTTTAAATTCCTGTCTTCATGTTTTAAGGTTCTTTTAGATAAGAAAAGAACTTAATACACAGAATAGGAATGCTTACACTAGTGATACAACAATGGTTTACTTGAATTGGAAGTTGAGATTGTCAATTGATCATTTTGGGATCGTTTTATTGTGGCACCACTAGGCAAAACCAGAGACTACCGTGTTTCCTATGGTGACTGATCTTGTCTATCAAGGGTAAAAATGTTGCTGCTAAATAAGAAGTAAGGAAGTTTTTCTGGTAACCAGAAAATCCTTTGAGATGTCTTCTAATACTGTCATGTCTAGTTTGTAAAATTTGGAAACATTTGTTCAATTTGATTCAGATAGAATAAATTAATTCATGTAAAGCTCAAACTCTTTAGAAATAAAGATTTGAGTTACCCCTCAAACATATGAACTCCAAACAGTCAAAATGCCTACTGTTGGCAATGAAGGCACAAAATAGTGGGAAAATGAAGATGTAAGTATCAACTCTATTCTCATGAACACAGAAACAAGAACAAGATCAGTCATGTACTCTTTGGAAACTTTTTTTTTTTTAAATCTCTGCCTTTCCATTTCTACTCATACAGACAGCACTGGTGGAAGCAAATTGTGATTTACTCTAAGTGAATCAAAATATGTTTGTGGCTGAAGCTGAAAAGAAATGAAGATTACCCTGAGTTGGAGACAGTGAATGATCAGTAATTACAAATCACCGAGTATTGTTTGCTGGAGCCCCAGGAGTGGCTCACAGGCAGGACTGATGATGTTACATCTGGGGAAAGAATGGCATAAGGGGTAAGATAGGATTCAGGATGCAGGTATTCAGGATCCTTGATGGAAGTGTGATTTCTTGGAGGTAAAACACCATATTTCTGCATTGTACCGTCCACTGTAATTATAAAGAGTAAGCTGGACTTTGTGCTGGAAGCTAATGGAGAGCTACACAGAAGCTGTTCTGATAAGGAACCCAGAGTCCAGGCTGTGAACTCTGAGCTCAATGACATCTAATGGCAGCTGTAAGTCTGTTTGTCATTATGGAATTCCATACATTCTTCTTGAATGTTATAGCCTGTTCTCTGTAGTGCTATGAAGAATTGGGAAAGAAAGCTTTTCTCATGTTTGAATTAGAGACCACCTGAGGGTGTTAGTAGTGATTGCTAGCAGGAGAAAGCAGTTTCCAAATGAGTGATGGTACAATATCACTGACTGGAAGCAGGGGCTACTACTGAGGGAAAAGGGGAAATGGGGCAAGGGAACTGCACCATGGAACTCTTATGGGCATGCATGATAGGGTACCCAAGAACTTAGAAGGAGACAGAAAAGAGATTTAAAGATGGGTTCAAGCACATGGGCCCTTGAACATAGTAATTATTCCGTAATCATAGGCCTGAGGAAAAGCAGAATAGTTTGAACTCACTTTAGATTTTCTATTTCATTTCTACAAAGATTCAGAGAAGTGATAATTATCGTACCAACTCTACAGATAAGGAAGTTGTCATTCATGAAAGGATAATTGGCAAAATGTTGCATAGCTTTGAAGTGGTGGATTAAGATCTAAATCACCTTTTACTTAACCTCAATATTAGGGAATCTTACCAATTCAGAAAGCGCCTATATTTCTCATTACTATCCATTTTGGTAGCTGCCACTTGAAAGTATTTCAGACAACTTGTTAATTAAAAATATATTAACACAGAGGCTCTCAAAATTCACTGTACAGGGTTGGAGATTTAACTCAGTGGCACAAGCACCTGCCTGGCAAATGCAAGGTCGTGAGTTCGATCCCCAGTACCTCACCCCTCCAAAAAATTCACTGTACATTGAATCTCTTGGGAGCTATAAAATCATTGGTGCCTACATCTCATCCCAAGAGATTTTAATTGGTATGGTGCACAGCCCGGACACTGGAATTTTAGGGAGTTTCTCAGGTGGTAGAGAATGCAGCACATTTTGAGAACCATTGCATTAATATGTTGGTGAAGATAATAGTAAAGACAATTTTACTGTCAATATATTTTTTGACTTAGCGCCATGGACAGTCATCCTGGAAAGGTTCTCTAAACTGACTGAAATTACTGAAATGGTTTTATAATCACATAATTGCAAAGTGAACTAAACAAATGATACTTAAGGTGCTTAAACCATGGTTAAGTACTGTATTGCATAAACTGTCCTCTGAGTCAACTAATCAGTGATGACAGCTATCTTTGTGGTATGGGGGACTGAATTGAAAGCAGGACCTTCACATTGAGCTACATCCTTAGGCCTTTTTATTGTTATTATTTTTTAAATTTTGAGTTATAGTTTCACTAAATTGCCAGTTGCCCAGTCTGAACTTGTTATCCTCCTACATTAGGGAACCATAGTTCTTGGATTATCATCTTGTACCACCATACTTCAATCATAATGTTGGTAGCAGTCTTTACTATGTGTGGTTTAACAACCAAATACAATGAGCCCAGTAAGAAAACAGAGTAATCACTAAGACTAGAGATGTTGGGACAGGTTGCCAAGGTTCACACCTGATTTCTTCCACTCATAACTGTATAAACTAGGGCAAGATTTTGTACTTTCTATGCTCAAATTTTCTCATTGGTAAAACAGAGATAGTACTCATCTTGTGAAATTATTGTCAGAACAAAGTAAGGGTTTAAAAATAAGCAAAGGACTTATCAAGCGCCATATGGATGCTTATTTTAACTATTTACATGTGAAATATTTTGGCGCCTTTGATTCATAAGGATTTAAAATTTTCCTATTTCATTTTTACTAATCATTTTATCCTTTGATCCTATGTGTTCAATCATTTCCATTGAAAATCTAAGTGCATACACATTTAGGAAAGTTCTTCTCTATTTCACCCACTTTAAAACATTGACAAGTTTGATAATAATGAAGAGGAACAGATAAGCCTCTGAAAATTTTTTTACTGAATTGACTTAAAGTCTTTTTTACTACAAAGTATATTATGTTCTACAAAATTTCTCCTACTACTAATGAAATCCCTAAATTTTTGATACATTTAATAAAAAATGTGAAAATTTCAATTTACTGATGTAGAAATGAATATAAATATACTTTACAGGATAAAGCAAAAAAATCAGTATTTTTTCCATCACATAATTTTAATTATTTAGAAAGAAATACAATGAATAAAAAATTTAAAAAGCCAAAAATTAATTTCAATTAATAATTAATTTTAATTATCAAAAATGTCAAAGGTCTTCTTGAATGAATTCTATATATTTATGATGGTTAAATATAGATTTCAATTTTCATTTGTGCTGATTTTCCTATCAAACTTGTAGCCTTCTACAAATGCTGCCCATCAAAAATTCTTGTTGTTTTAAACCAAGAGTTTCAGAAAATGTCAGGAACTAAAATTCCTCTAAAAATATTAACAGCTTACTGAACTGAATCTTAAGATTTTATAACTGCAATTTTAAGTCTCATCCTAATGAAAAGCAAATTTTGCTTATGTCAGGATCCAAGTTGAATATCAATTAAAGATTAGAAAATATTTATTATTAATGAATTTAGAATTTATCTAATATTTTACCATGATGAAATGACAAAATTTATTTCATATCAAAGTAAAATGTATTTCCAATAGTGATTTGGCATCACTGGGGGATCATGGGACCACTTTAGAAATTTTTATTTTGTATTTTTAGAAATTTTTAAAGAAATGGAATTGTGACCATTGCCACTATGACATGATTATTAAAATTCAACATGGTTAAGTTTTGGAAAATTTTTAAAAAATTAGATCACTTATAATTATCTTTAGTCACTTTTAAATGTTAATAGTAAGATATCTCAAGCCAGGCATGGTGACATATGTCTGTAATCCCAGGACTTGGTAGGAGGATCACTATGAGTTCAAAGACAAGATGAAGTAAACAGTAAGAGTCTATCTCAAAAAAGAAAATAAAAATCTCTAAACACTTTTAATTTCATAAAAATAAAAACCTCAAACTTCCTAGAAAATTTCAAAAGAGTATTACCATTTAAAAATTTTGTGCTGCAAAGTAAAAATTCAAATGAACAATGTTCAGGATTACAAATATTCTATGCCTGATGGGAATCATAGAGGAATTAAAATCCAGACCATGCTGTACATGACGAGTGACAACATTTTAGCATGGAAACTTCCAAAAAATGTTGGATCTTGGTACAGCAACAAAATCATTTGCCTATTTATTCCATTTGGAAGTAAAGTAAATTTAAACACCTAGAAGTAAGAGAAAATAATTATGAATTAATTATTATGTGTATATTCAAATGGGTTTAAATTCATTATCATCATCATCATAGTCACTTCTGTTGTTAAATTTCAGGTAATTTTACATAATTTGTGTAGCTCTAGAATCTCAAGCAATTTCTTTGCGATTACTACATGACAAAAGCACTGAACAAACACATTGTATAGGACAGTGGGATTCAAAGCATTTCTAATCTCTGCCTTCCCCAAATCTAAACTTTATTTCAGGAAGCCTAAATACATTTAATAGTTTTGGTCAAATTATCTTTTTTGGTCATTGAGATATGATGTTAAAATGAGTATTTTTATTGTTTTTCATATTTGCATGCATATTGCATAAGTCAAAGTCACTGATATGTCAAAGTTGATAAGTTTTGACAAATTAATAACACTTGTATTAGGATATTTTTATTTGAAAGAGAAAAAACAGAAAAATCAAGAAACGAAAAACTACAATAAGAGCAAAATGACAACAAAATAATAGCAATATAGGATTTTAAAACAAGATGATAGGAATTTAACAATGGTTGTTAGACTGCATATTGCTATCCTCAAAAGTAATTGCTCAGGCTACCAGATATAGGCATGCAAGATTGATCAAACAATAAAATTTCCCTTTGAGCAATTTCTTTCCCTTTTATTGTATCTATCGTAATTTTTGAATCTTATTTACTCTTTCAGTTTTTACAGATGCAAATTTGATTTATTTCACTAGTGAATATGGTTTCTAATTGCATCCATTTACCTATAAAAACCTCAAATCTATTGTTCTTTATGATTGAGTAGTATTCCATTATATAAAAATACAATTTCTTTTTTATCCTTTCCTGAGTTAATGGGCATTTAGGTTGTTTCCAAGATTTAGCTATTACAAATTATGCTGCTATAAAAATGGGTGCACATATATCACTATGGTATGGTGTTTTCAATTCATTTGGGAAAATACCCAGAAGAGGAATAGCTAGGTCGAATGGAACCTCTAATCCTAGACTTTTGAGGATTCTCCATACTGATTTCCACAGTAGTTGTACATGTATACACTCCCACCAACAATGCCAACAATGGAGAAGGGTTCTTTTTCCCCACAGCTCCACCATTATTTTTTATTGGTTAATTTCTTGATTTTAGACATGTTTTTCTGGAGTGAGATGATATCTCAGTGTAGCTTTAATTTGCATTTCTCAAATGACCAATGATGTTGAACATTTTTTCATATATTTATTTGCCATTCGTATTTCTTCACCTGAGAATTGTGTATTCATCTCAGATGCCCATTTCTGGATTGGGTCTTTACATTTGGGAGGTCTGTTTCTTTTCAATTCTTTACATGTTCTAGATAAAAGTCCTTTTTCTGAGGGGCAGTTGGCAAAATATTTTCCCAAGCTGTCAGTTTTCTTTTTAATCTGTTGGTGATTTCTTTTGAGAAGTACTTCCTGTGCAGTTTGTTTTTTGTTCATGAACTCTTTGATCTAAATACTTTACTTTTACTTTTGTTAAGTGCATGGTGATAGGCATGAGTCTCAGATTAATAACAGTAGGATGGCCATAGAATAACATAATATACTGGGTAACTTAAATAACAGAAATCTATTTTATAGTTGTTTTGGGGTCCAGAAGTCAAAGATCAGGGTATTGATGAGAAAGTTCTCTCCTTGGCTTGCAGGAAGTTCTGTCTAGTGCACATCCTTGCTGCTTTCTCCTTCTCTTATAAGGATGCCAGTCCTAGAGGATTAAGGTCACAATCTTGGCATCTCATTTGTACTTAATTACATTTTAAATTCTGTTCTCCAACTGTATTAGTTTCCTTCTTTCTTTCTTTCTTTCTTTCTTTCTTTCTTTCTTTCTTTCTTTCCTTCTTTTCTTTCTTTTCTCTCTCTTTTTTTTGGTACTGGGGATCAAACTCACAACCTCATGCTTGCCAGGTAGGTGCTTATGCTACTGAGTTAAATTCCTGGCTCTGTTTATAGTTTCAATGTATGAGTTTTTTGGAACACAATTTAGTTCATAGCAACTTGCATATAAAATGCACACATTTCATTTCTCAAAATGTAGAATATTTTCTTTCATCTGGAAAGCATTTTTATGCTATTTTCCAGTCATTTCTGAACATTTGCCCTTCAAACTGACAATGACCATTGTTTTCCCTCATCATAGTTTATTTCCTAGATGTTCTAGAACTTCCTGTAAGTAAATTTTTGCTTCGCATAAATGTCTTATTAAGAGTTATTCAGGTTATTGGCTTTACCAGCAGTCCATTATTTTATATTGTTTAGTAGTATTGCTTTAAACAAATATATTTCAACCAGTTCTATTGATAGATATTTGGGTTGTTCTCAAATTAGGGATTGTATTATTAAAGCTGTTGTAAATACTAGAACCCATATTTTCATTTTTCTTCATGGAAATATGTTTTTTTCAAATTTATAAAAGTACATTTTCTGGATCATAATATATATGATTAACATCTTTTAAAAATGCTTCATATCATGGATGATATTTTAAATCTTCAATTTTCATAATTCTGGAATATATGTAATAGTATCTCATTATGATTTTTGTTTCCCATTTCATGATGAAAAAAAGTTTTGAGTCATTTTTCATTTTATTTCCCATTTGTATATCTTTAAATTTTTTGTTTATACCTTTATGTATTATTTTTATTCTGCTCAAATTGTTCATCTTCTTATTATTGAGGTAATGGAATTCTTTATGTATTCAGGATAAAAGTCTTTAGTTCTATGTAAGTATTGCAAATATTTTCTCACAGCCTGTGCCTTGCATATTCATTTCCTTAACTGTACCTCCCAAAGAACAGGCTTTTAAAATTTCAATGCAGTTCAACTTATCAATGTTTTTTCTTCCTAGTTAGTTTTTCTGGGTCACATCTAAGATGGATTTTCCAACCCCAAGGTCTTCCATGCTTTTTTCTAAAAGATTTAATGTTTTAGTTTATGAGTAACTACTATAATTACTATCACTTGACAGATGAAAAGCCACAGGCACATACAGGCTAAACCACTTCCCTGCTGTCTGGCACTACCTAAGCCAGAACTTGAACTAATGAATATTCCACTCACCATCACAATGCCAGGCTCCAGCTGATTATGCTAAAATAGGGAAAAGGTAAACAAAAGGTCACACTTTTTTTTTTTTAATTTTTGCTTTTTCAAGAAACCTCTTTTACTATCTTCCTGAACATTCATGTTCTGTAGAGAATGCTTTGGGAAATGTGTGTGCCATAAATATTTACTGTACAAAGTAAATCTCTATCATAGAAAAATATTTTCTTTTTTTCTAATCATTTTGTGCAACAGTTTAGTATTTTAGAAACATGCTAGAGTGTTCCATAGAGCTTATATGTTTCTATGTGTTCCCAAGTCCAAGGCTTTATTATCTTTTTATTGCTCAGATTTTTTACTTAAACCATATTTATCTCTATCAATAAAGTTATCAATAAAGAAGTTTCTCTAAAAAATTTTTTGATCTGTGTCTGGTAGGCATTGCTGATCATAAATGGTGGTGCTTATTTATTATTTGTGTATAACACAGAAACATAATACAGAAAACATTCCACGAGAGTTGTAGCAGTAGTTGACTTCATGTCCTTTCAGTTCTTTTCCTTCCCCTCTTCCTCCTTTTCTCCCCTTTCTCTTTCTCTGGACAGAACTCTGGACTTTAGCACAGGCCAAGGTCTTTTTTATACTTTATTTTGAGACAGAGTCTCCTTAACTCATTAATTTGCCCAGATTGCATTCAGATTTACAGTTTTTCTACTTTAGCTTCCCAGAATGCTGGGATTGTAGGTGTGAGTGAACACACTTACCTCTCTCAGTCTCTTTTGGAGAGTACCAGACAAAAATACTTAAGGAATATCCAGCTGTATTTGAATTTTAAAAACAAAAACATTAAAATAAGTATATTCTATGTACTATTTGAAATTTATTTAGAATTAAAATATCATTTATCTAAAATCAAACTGAACTGGGGTTCGCATATTTACTTGATGAATCAGGCATGGCACCAGGGACATGCCTGTCATGTGGGGAGAGATCTTTCTCATATTAATTTAAGGGTATCATATCTTTAGAATGGATATATTCTGGCATCTAGATCTTCCATGTGCTGGAGGGTGGTTACTACAACTGTATGTTCTGTAAAACATAAATACAAAGCTCTCCTACCTAGAAGAATAAAAATGCTTTAAAATAGTCTAAGAATATTTTGCCAATCCTACCAGGAAAAGCAAAATGTCCTATTACAGTGTATTAGTATTGTAACTACTAGGAACAAAGAATGGGATGGAAGATGAAAATAACAAAATGTTTCACATTAAAGAACAATTAAATTTAAAAACATGAGATGGGACCTAATTAAATGCCAGAAGGTATACTACCATAATGTTGAGTTTGCAAATTTAAATACAGGAAAGCAAGGTAATTTAGACACTAAAAATTCCCCAGCAACATTAACTCACCCACATTGTATATTTTGCAAAACAAAGTTTGCATTTAGCAACCAGAAATGTTGTTTATAGCACAAAATATGTACAACACAAGATCATTAACATTTTCCTTATTTTAACACATTTCAAAGGTTCAATATATTCATTATACTAATGTAGAAAGAACTACATAGTCTTAGAATTACAAATTCTTATACTTGCTTACCTCATAATCTTTCATTAAAGTCAATTTGTATTGTGTTTTGTTTCAAAAACATAGGAAAGATTATTTTTATATTTAAGGAATGTTAACTTTAGTATAAATCTTCAAGATTCACCTCCAAAATTATTAAACCTGCTTTTTTCCATATTATTCTAAAAATGGCAATAGTCATTAAAATTTTTTATCTATTACATTTCCTGATTTTTTTTAGTATTGGTGATTGAACTCCATTTCCTCATGTTTTAATAAAAGCAAGAGAAGCCTCAGAGCTTGAGGATGCTGTTACTTCTTTGCTGTGTGGCTGTAGGCAGGTTGTGTTACTAATTTTGACTTTGATTTTTTTCTTTTGTAGAACCAAGACAAATTATAATGACATTTGTTTCAGAAAGGTTCCATAAGAAATAAATAAGTTACTAATCTGTAAATTTATTGAGTATCTATGGTGCATGATGGTTAAATAAAAATCCTTAGTGCTTCCAAGTCACTGTATTCCATATGCATAAGTACAAGGAGATTTTATGTTTTCCTTTATCATACTTCTACAGTTAGGATATTAGAACACTTAAAACAATTTGAGTGAATGTTTCATCATTTAAAAGCATTATATTTATAGATTTTAAAACTTATGGGTTGGAGGAGCTAAAGATGGCTGATCAGTGAGCAACAAAATACAAAGCCTCCCAAGAGAAACAGCTCATATGCCAGAGTAAATCATCCTGGAGAGGGATATGGAGACAGAGGGATATGGATTCTCTTGACACAGGAAGAGGTTAGAGCCAAGAAAGTTCATCAAACATGCAGTCTTGGGCTACAATTGGAACAGCTAAAATTACCAGACACGGTGCTCTCCTTCAACCCGCCAAGTTCGCATGTGCCTGAATTCACGCTGTCAGGCAAAGCTGCCCAAACTTGTTCCCGCTGCCATGCACAGGAGACACAGCTGCACTGAAGTTGTAGGTTGGTGAGCCTAATGGAGAATGGAGCCAGCGAGGGGATTTTCATTAATCCATGGTCAGTTCTGGGAATAAGACCCCCTCCATGGGAAGGGCGTGACCAAGTGGGCAGCATGTTGAAGTCAGGCAGGAGGAGCCTGAACTTGGGGCAACAGTGACTTCAGTTGGTTGCTCTCTCCCCAGAGTAGATTCATGGGATTTTCTTGGACTGGGTTACGGCCCTGGCCAGGACCCAATAAGCCATCCCAAATCAATTGCCTATGCCTAGCACACACTAACCTGGTGAAGGCCCCTGAAGTTTAAATGGCCCGGTGGGAGGGGCCATCATACACAGCCCCTGCTTACACCTCAGTGACAAGAGCAAACAGGAGAGGTCAGAAGCCCCTTGCCAGCATGCTTCAGAAGAACCATAACCAACAAAGAAAGGGGCTGAGACCTCTACTATACACCTATATGGAAGAAATCAAAACCATGACAAGAGAGAAAAACAAGAAAAAACCCCCAACCCAAAACCCTGAGAACACTAATGCAGGAGAGGAAAAAAAAAAGAGACTGAGGGCAGCAAACATGCAACATCAGACATGGCTTCAATGGACATTAAAAGATATCTTTGGGACCTTGTAGGCGAGATCAAAACTGAAATATTAAATCATGTAAAGCAATATATAAGTAGATTAATAAAAGAAATGCTAAGCATCTTTCAGGAAAACACAGACAGAATAAGGAAGGGAACACAATGAAAGGAGAGAAACATTCAATAAAGAATATAAAGAAAATATAGAATACATGAAGCAAATTCAAAAAATTACCAGGAAATTAAAAACTCCATTGAAAGCTGGCAAAACTCCTTAAAAGAAACTAAGGATAGACTATCAAACTTGAAGACAAGTTTGCAATGTGTGATCATGAAAGAAAGATCTTAAAAATAACAAGGAAATAGGCAATAACACTACAAAGGCTAGAAGATTACAAGAGAATCTACAATTTAAGAATAAGAAATGTGAACGAAGAAGCAGGAATACAAACAGGCAAATTACAAAGGCTATTCATGGAAATAATTAAGGAAAACTTCCCAAGCATGGGAAAAAAATGACATTTGGTTATGTGAGGCATACAGAACTCCAGCCACCTACAACCAAAACAGAGCTACACCCAGACATATAATAATCAAGATACCAGAAATTCAATATAAAAAGAGAATAAAGAAGAGCTTGGAGCAAAGTATTCCAAGCCTTGAAAGAAAATAACCTCCAGCCCAGATTGATGTACCCTGCAAAGCTGTCACTAGAAATTAATGGAGAAATAAGACGTTTCCATGGCAAAGAAGAACTGGGGGAATTTGTGACCACCAATCCAACCCTACAGAGAATACTGAAGGACATTCTAGAGAGATAGAAAAAAAATACCAGGACTTTAGGAACAGTGGCAGAAAGGTCTCAGTGAATGGGGCATGCAGTAGAATGAGGGAGAAAAGTAGACAAACAAAAGGCAGAAAAATAGTATAGCAGAAATGAGGAAGAGGAGGATGGCTATAATCTCTAACATAGATGGCCTTGATACACTATATTTTTAATAGTGTACCAGGATTTAAAACCCACGTTACTCACACCACTCTGCTTAGATGTATTATATTCTGTTCCAGTCATTCTACTTGTACTAGATTTGAGGGCACAGACAGTAATCCTGAAAATAGCAGGATATAATACTGTAATCATCCTTAATTTCTTATTAACTTAATCTAAAGCTCTGTATAACCTACACTGTTTTACCATGACTGATCGTAATCAAATGTGGTTTGTTAGATAACTGTTTTGTATTGATAGATTTTATTCAAAGCTGTTATAATTGATAGTATCAAGTCTGAGAGTATAGGCAACCACACTGAAGATGACCAGATTCACTAGAATATCCACTCTGGTTTGATTATTACCTGCGTTTGAAGTTTTATACTGTCTACAATGTTTTATTTTTACTAATATTGCTATGTACTGCTATATTCAATTATACTGCTATATTCAATTATGCCTGATGATATAGGCAATTCTATTGAAGATAATAAGAAACAACACAGCAATCATTATAGATCACCTTGTACTGTGGTTTTATATGACTTTTTGGTTTCATGTTTTTATAGGAAATTGTTTTGTTTTGTCTTGCTATGTTTTGTTTTCCCCTCTAATACAGAAAGGATAGAAATACAAGTAGAAACTCATGCATGCATAGCTGTTTACACTCTCATTGTTTGAATATCTACTTTGTAATCTTTAATTTTGTAACTTGAACAACTATTTCTAAGAGGACAATATGTAATTTATCAACTAGTGATTTCTTACTGTTTATCTTTTTTTTTTTGAAATCCTGTATTATCTCAACCCTTGACATGTTTTTTTTTTCCTCTTTAAATTAAAAAAAAAAAAACTTATGGGTTTCTATTATGGGCCATGGAATTGTGGTAACATTATTCAAACTTACTGGTAATCCAGAAATAAAAATAAATGTGTGAAAATTACATGCTATTGTATACCAGCAAAGATAACAAAATGGAGTAAGAGCAGCAGTTACAAGTGCTGGTGAAGGTCTGAAGCATATGGAAGTATCAAACATTGTTGGTGTGAATATCAATGGCTGCAACCATTTAGAACAACTTTTTGGCAAATGTCTGCTAAATTGATATGTGTATGTCCTATAATTTAGTAATTTCAGAAATATGTGAGCTTGTGCATCAAAGAAATTACATAGTGATTCTAGTAGTATTATTTATAATAGCCAAGAACTTGGAAAACATCTAAATCTGTATTAGTACCAGAATGTTAAATTGTGCCATTTTCACAAATGGACTATCTGAGGGCAGGGAGAATAGAGCTGTGACATGTGCACTCAGAAACGGGATGATTCTTATATCCACAATGTTGACATAAGATCTAATCAAATAACATGTATAGACTGATTCAAATTATGTAAAGCTGAAAATCAGGATAGCTGGTGTTCTGTGTTAAACATGAAAGTAATTTTCCTGGGAAGGAGGGAGTTCAGCTTTTTAGGAGCTACTGATATTCTGTCTCTTTTCTTGGGAGCTGGTTACTGCATGACAATTCATTATCGTGAGTTCTTATGATGTTGCCATTTTTTGGTTTATGCTGCTTGAACTATTTTTTTAAAATTTAATTTAATTTTTTTAAATTTATTTTTTTAAATTTAAATTAACTTGAGATTTTTCCTTACCCTCAGAAAATTTTTTGTGATTTGTATCTGCCAGTCATTCAAGTTCCTTATAAACTTCTTTTAGAAATCAATGTCTACTTGGAAAGGCAAAAGGCAAACTAATCCTAAACTTATTGTAGTAATTTACCAAAGTAATTAACTCTAATTATTAATATATACATAGATCTGTTGAGTGATATACCAATAAAGAGAACTTGAGCTTAAATAATTTATAATATTATAATGACCCTAGGGTCAATCAGAATAGAGTTGAGAATTAGAAACAAGTGACAGCAGGAATTTGCTTATTAGAGGTGAAGGCAATTGGAAGAAGGCCAAAGCAGGTGTCAGATGCTGAGCTCAAGGTGGTTCTTTTGAAAATAAAAGATGAAGCCAAGCTTTCTAATAAGTTGTTATAATAAGACAAGTGGAGATGGAAATGAGATTTCTTTCAGCACTCTCCATTCTAACCAGGGATATTCCATTCAATATAACATATAAGCAAGAAAATATTGATAATATAAGCATTTAATTTGTGTTGATGAATCAGTATTTTGCATTTTTGTGGTTCAAGATGAGTTAAGTAATATATAAAATGATATTAATAGTGTGAGTTCAGGATTTAAGGTAAAATTCAACTCATCATTTTAAGGTAGAAGATTATCACCTTAGGAAAATCTAGTAATCTAATAAATGAAAATCCTCATATATTAAGATGCAAAGAGATATTTTGGCATCTTAAATTAAAATTGGTCAGAGCTAAATAAGAGCTCAAGAGCTCTCATCTAAGACACTGGAACAGTTCATCATAATTGAGGGAGCCCAACATTGAGTTTGCTTGAAAAGCACTGGGAAACAAGGATTTTATTTCAGAGGCAAAGCTGTTCAAATCTATCTCAAGAAGGTAAACATACTCATAGGTCAGGATCAAACGAACAAAGCAAATTATTCATTCACATTCAAAACAAAAACATTTGAACTATGTGAGGCTTCTATTTTTACAGTTCACACAACAGAATTTTGGCAATTTCATATAACTAAACTTGATGGATACACAAATGTACACCGATAATGTAAAAAAGGATAACAGAACCCATGTTGAATAGAGTTGATGGCAATCCACTTTCAGAAGCTTGCTGTCAAGATAAATAATATGGTGGCATGTAAAATACACTTAAGCTGTATACTTGGGCAGTGATGTGTATTTAATCTAACAAAATAGAGTAAAAATATAAGGAAGAAAGATACTTAATGTTTTAAGGAAATTCCAAAATTATAAAAGTATTTTCTTTCAATGCTACAGATGGGTAGCTTTCTGAGTAAAGTGACCTATGCTTTTGAAAACTGACTTTTATGATTAATTCTGAAATGTAACTTTTTAAAGAAGATACTGTAGTGACCAAATATCCTGAATATACAGCCATGTTTCCAATGTGCAAGTTTATTTCATCTTTCATTTTTGGAATTAAACAAAACAAACATGATATTTAGTCTTTATAATATCTAATAGAAACATTAGTGTCTCATGAGATAAAGATTATACAATAGAATACCTCTATGTTGACCTTTAATTTTTTAAAAGAATAATATTTCTGGCTTAACAGAAAAAAGCATGTTTGCTTTCCCATCACTGATTCTTTTAGTAACAAGAATCTTGGGCTAAGGAACTTCATTATTTAGCTGTAAAATATGGAGAACATAATTTCAAATGCAAAAAGGGATTCTTTGCTTCTCTGGCTCAAGAACTTAGATTGTGTTAAAAATGCATAAAAGATGAAACTGGGAGTTGGTGTCCAATTTCATTACATGAACTATGACTCTACTGGAAAAAAGATACATGTCTATCTTTTTTTATGCATTCCCGAGGGCTAGATTATTCAGTGGAAATTTATTTTTATTATAATATCATAATGAAAATGGCTAGGCTAAATTAGTGAAATTTATTCCAGTGTACAACTCATTTATTGAATAATCATTTATCTCTCTAAGAAAAGTATTTACATGGTAAGATAATTTAATACAGGATATGACTTCCTTATTTTAATTCTCATTTCTTTTATAGTCCTGATTTATCAGTTTAAGTTACTTAAACTCCTACATATTTGAATTTTCCTTTTTGTCTTAAATTCTCCAATTTGTTGTTTGTCTTATAGGTATCAGCATTGCCAGCACCATGGTATGGCATAATTATCTGAAAATCCTCTATCCTGCAGCATTTTTGTACATGATAGTGTGTATAAGAGGTAGAAAGAAAGCAAATAAGCAGAAAGTGAGTTCTGTCAACAATATGTTCTCCCAAACAATAGTGTTCTTAATACAGATTTACTGTTACAGAGTAACATTATTGCTGCGTTTTGTGGAAACATCACAAACACTGATACAAATGGCAACTAAACAGTAAAAAAAATCACATTTCCAATCCTGTTTTCCTTGAATTTGGTATTTAGCTATGTTGTTTTTACATTATAAAAATAAACATATTTACAATTTAAAGATAAAATGGGCAAAAAAGAATTTCTGTTTTCAAATTTGAGCTCATGTTAGGTTATAATTTCTTCATCTAATAATATAATTTAAAATTTAAACTCATTATTTAAGGAATAAAAAATTATATTAGCACAGTTCCAATTTTCTGATTTTCCAAAAAGAAAAACAAAATATATTGCTCTGAAAATATACTAGTAGTAAAATATTCACACCTATTTAATAAATGGGATTACATCAGTTAAATATTGATTTTTAAAAAAAGAGAATTAGATCACTACATACTTTGTATTATTAAAAATTATACTTCAAATATATTTATAATCCCAAAAAGATTATGAAACACATTAGAAAAAATGGAGAAAAAGGCTTATAATTCTAAGTAAGATAAGTCTTCTTAAGTAATAATCGAAACTTGGTGCTGTAAATCCCTGCTATTTTAAGGTGTACTATAGACCAAAACAGGAATATACCTTGCTACACTTTAGAAATATTGACTGGCAGTTATCCATATTTGCAGATGACGTGACATTGAAAAAAATCACTCAAAATCTATCAAAAGACTCTTAGAATTAATAAAACCATTGAGTAATATAGCAAGATATAAAATCAAAACATAAAAAATCTATTGCTTTCCATTACACAAATAAACCCAAAAAATAGATTAAAAAGCACAATTTACAGTAGCCTCAAGAAAAATTAATTGTTGGGAATTAATCAAACTAAGGAGTGACCAGCACTATAGTACTATGCAAAAGGATATTGCAGAGGATGACAGGAAATGGAAAGATGTCCCCTGCTCCTGGATAGGAAGAACCAGAATTAAGACACATTTTATTTACAGCTTTAATGCAATCCCAAATCAAAATTCTAACAGCATTCTTCTTGGAACTACGGAAAATAATTCTCAAATTCATATGGAACCAGAAGAGACCTAAAGTACAAAAATAATGTGAGATAAAAAGAGCAAAGCAGGAGACATCACAATCTCAAAAATGAAGTTCTATTACAAAGCTGCTGTGATAGAAAATAGCATGGCACTAGCACAAAAACAAATGATCAGTGGAACAAAATAAAGAACACAAAAACAATTCCAAGTAAATTGAACTATTTTACCTTTGACAAAGGGGTCAAAGTGGGAGAAAGAAAGCCTCTTTAATAAACGATGCTGCTAAAATTTACTATTCACGTGCAGAAGGCTGAATTTAGATCCCTGTCTCTCACCAGGAACTAAACTAAAACCAAAATGGATCAAAGAAGTAAATGTTAAACTAGAAACACTTAACCTACTGGAAAACGAAAGAGATAAAACTATTGAAATCATAGGCATAGGCAAGGATTTTCTGAAAAGAATCTCAGTGGTACGGGAAATAGTTCTGAGAATCAACAAAAGCAATAATATTTAATTAAAGAGCTTTACACAACAAAAGAAATGATCAACAAGACAACCTACATAATAGGAAAATAAAATTATCAGCAATTTCTTAGACAGAGGACTCATATCTGGAATATATGAAGAATTAAAAAAAATAGACCTCCTTCCAAAATAAAAGACCCAAATCAAAACATGGGCAGGTGAAATGAATAGACACTTCACAGAAAAAGTGTAAATGACTAATAAATACATGAAAGAATGCTCAACACCACTGGCCATTAAAAAAATGAAAATCAGAATGACACCGTATTATCAGGAAATCAAATAATAACAAATGATGGTGAGAATTTTGGGGAAAAGGAACCCCTCTGCACTGTTGGTGGGAATGTAAACTGGTACCACTATGTAATGTCCACTATGGAAATCAACAGGCAGATTCCTCAAAAAACTAAAACTAGAAATTACATTGACCCAGCTATTCCCCTTGCAGGTTTATTCCTGAAAAATTTAAGAGATCACATTTCAGATACATATGACACCTATGTTTACTGCAGCATGATTTCTAATAGCTAAAACTAGAAACTATACCATATGTCCATCAACAGATGGGTAAAGGGAATGTGATACAGTAATTGTACATCATAGAGTACTACTCTGGCATAAAAAAGACAAACATTGATCATTTGCCAGACAATGGGTGCCCCTTAAGACCATAATATTACATGAAATAAATCAGTCACAAAAGTGTAAATATTACATGGTTTTCCTTTTATGAGAAATTCACAGTAAAAATGAAAAGCAAAATAAAAGGCAGATGATTTCAATTAGGGTGATAAATCATTCTCAAAACGGATGTAAGTCAAGGGATGGGAATATAGAAGGATGGAAAACAAGTAATTAAGATATGTTATGTTTGTGTGCCAACTCCACACAAGGAGTGTAAATATGATGTACTACAAACATGCATCAAAAAATAAAAAGGGGATGGGACTAAGGGATAGGTAAAAGAGGAGGAGGATGGAACGGGAAGGGGATGGAAAAAGATGTGTTATGCACATGCACCAGCTTCCCACGAGGAATGTTAACATCATGTACTATACACGTGTACTAATAGGCAAAAAAGAAACAGAAAATATAAAAATAATAAAGACAAAGCCAAGGTAAAAACAAAAGAAAGAAAGAAAGAAAGAGAGAGAGAGAGAGAGAGAGAGAGAGAGAGAGAGAAAGAAAGAAAGAAAGAAAGAAAGAAAGACTATAATATTGGCTATAGTCAATATTATAATATTTTAAGTCTATAATATTGACTGTAAAACCCCTTGGTGTAACTCCAGGATCTTTAATACTGTTTGTTTACACAGTGAGCAGTTTAGTGTTAACTGGGAGTACAGCTTCAAAATTACCCCGAATAACTGGAACTGAATCTGGAGGTGTACAGGCTCAGACATGAATTTTTACAAAATTACTTTGGTGAATCTATTCTGTAGTACCAATTGGGAATCAATTTCAATGAGAATAAATGTGAATAATTAACTATTTGATACTTGGTTGAAATTAAAAATACCAAGATGCATTCAGAGAAACTATCAATAGTATGTAAAAGAAAATAACTACTATTCCTAAAACGCAAGAAAGTCTTCAAATCAATAGGAGACTGATGATTCTAGGAAGTAGGTACTTTCTATGTCCTGAACTTGAAAAAAAGGAGTAACTATATATTTTGCTAATCTTGGTAATAATAAGGAAACTATGACTAAATAACAATAATAACATATTACATCTACCCTATCAGAGAAGTTAAAACTAAAATGGTTAATGATAGTCATTACGATGAGTGTATTAGAAAGTGGGAACTTTGGTGACAAAGATGTGGGTTTAATCAGCTTCCCTTTGGAAGGCAATTGTACAATGCGTATCAAAATTTCAAATGGACAGATAATTTGCTCCAACACTGTCACCTTCTAGAATATGGACAAGTTTGTAAAAACATAAATGCACCTGCAATGGAGAAAAATATGAATCAGCCTACAAATTTATCATATAGGATGAATAAGGGAATACTTAAATGTGAATTTTGACAAAATGCATGTGAAAATCTATTTGGTAGTAATAGGATGCAGTAAGTCTATAATATTGACTGTAAAAGATAGGAATCATAAATTGTTAAATTGAAAAAAGCAATATTTATTTATTTATTTGCATTATTTTTCTGTAAAATTGTTACTAATAAGTGGAATGTCTGACAGGGTGCAAATACTCTTAAAACTGATATCCGCTGCGGGTAGAAGGTAAAGTGTTGAAGCAGAACGTTTTCAGTCTTACATTTACACTGTTTATTGCTTTTATGCTTAAAAATGTATTTTTAATGTTGTTTAAGCATTTGATTCCTTCTAGCTAGACTGAGAGTATTACCGTAAGGGGAATGTTTCAGATGTCAAAAGATAGTGAAAGTCTTTCGATGGTAATGGGAAGGGAAAAAAATCATTGTAGATACATAAAGTTTTAGAGTATATAAAAAGTTGATGCATAGACCTAAATACTTTTAGATTTTAAATATCAATTTTTATGGCACTTACATTAGATAGTGACAATGAGCAAAGAAAGTCTGCACCGAAGGTGACACAAGTGAAATTAGGGGACTGAGAAACATGTTAGGTATCAAGAAGTTTGCAGGAGAGAATAAGGCTAAGAAGTTCACATTGTGTTGCTGCATAATGTGGTAAAAGATAGGGAAAAATCTCCCCGGCATCCTATTTACAAGGCCTGCAATCTACTGACCACAGCATCAAAAACAAAAATTTAGGTTGCTGATGGGTACTGGGGATTGGGAGAGGACATAGATTAAAAGAGACATGAACAAACTTTTCAGCACAATAAAAGTGACTGTTCACATATGTCAAAATTCATAGATCTGTATTCCTAAAAGGACAAATTTAATATACTTAGCTTCAAAAATGAAATGCAACATTAAAATTAAAACAAATTATCTACATAGCAAGTAGAGATAAAACAATATCAGATGGTATGTCATTAAGATTTTATGTTATAAAACATTATTTTAAAAACAACCTACATAAACCCCGATCATGCTGAATGTTTACTGGAAGACTACATATGCATATAAGACTCTGCAGAAATCTTCAGATCTTGTTGTTTACAAGTGCATCATTCTCTGCTACTAGTTCCTGCAAACATTTAGCAAGTGAAATGTAAACATATACAGGAGTATGAATAAGTATTTGTTGTTTTTAAAATTTGTTCTTCTGTGTTGCCTCTGCTGAATAGTATAAACTTATGTAGAAATATTATAAACTCAAATCAATCAGTACAAAGGGGTCTCAAGTATAACTAAAATGTAATTTAAACTTTAGATTATTCTACTGTTTATATGAGTGAAATTATACCACATGCCATGTACAAGGGGCAGTAAAGTCATTCATTAGCATTCATATGCATTCCTGTGAAAATCAAAATAAAATTGCCCTGGCTTTTAATTCCTTAAAGACTCATTCTCTGGCAGACATATTTCATTATGTAAATGTACAAGATGTCCCTCACTACCCAAATTTCACCTAGTGTCGTGAACTTGAATTTGCAGAATGTTACTTTCATCTTCTACAAAATTCATTGCTAAAATCAGAGTTTCATAAAAAAGAAAATACTTCCCCAGAGAAACAGTCAAATCAAACCATAATTCTTTTGTTCCTTCATTGAAATTGACACATGAAACACAAAAACAACACCAAGAGTGAAACAAATCTTTAGTTTGAAGCACCTTCGCCTTATGTTGTGGACTGCTTTTATCTGGGATCCTTCCATTTTGCACAGATGAACACCTTTTTCTGCTTGGTCTCTAGGGCAGAAGCCTGGAATCATCCTTTCTAGTCCATGGGTCAAGCCCCACCCACTGGCTGCTAACCCTGAAAACCTCCACTAAGCAGGAGCTTTTTCTTGTTAGATCATCAGGTCAATTCTTCAGAAGCTAGGCCTCTTGAGAATGAGATTAGCTTCCTGGAAGGTTGATTTAGCACAGTAGGGAGTTGGTTTAACCACTCAGAGACAGGGCAAAGATACAGATTTGCTGACTGAAAAGTTATATTCCTAGCAGCACTGTAAAAAAGAAAAAAAAATCAAAACTTTCATAGATAAATTTTAGAAAAAAATGCCGTATATAGATATGGTTCTATAATTAGTTCTGGGGAAAAAGATAGGTCAAATAAATAAGATTGTCTTCAGGATAAAACAGGAAATGATATAAAGTTTTGAGGGTTACTCATAAACTTGCACATGGTATTTCTGTGCTGTATAAGACTTCATAATTAAAATATGCTTTTCTCTTTCAGTTTTTTACTCTTTGGAGTTACCTACGGCTTCTGGAGAGTGGAAGAACTACACTTTTAAAGAGCAACCCAGGTTTATTCAAGAAAATTTTGCTTAGACTAGATTAACATCCAGAAGGAGTCAACTTTCACTGACAAAATGAAGGTAAAACAGGCTCCAGTCAGTGTTAATAGGTCTGAATTTGAAACTCAGCTCTACCAATATTGGTATCGTTGGATTTTGGCTTCTCATGATATCATAGGCAGGAACTCACCATTTTTCTACTTAGTTAAGTCAACTGAATCCAAGTGACAAGCATATTAAAAAGTTGAGAAAGCCAAATACTACTGAGGCATTCACTAGTGGATAGCTTTCCTTTAAAAGGTGAACAGATACCTAGAGTAGTCCAGTTCATAGAATGCTGGTTGTCAGGAGCTGGGAACAAAAGGAATGGGAAGTTATGATTAAATGAAGATAGTTTCAGTTTCACAAAATAAAAAGAGCACTGAAGATAAATGTGGTGATGGTTATACAATAATGTGTGCATACTTAATACCACTGAATGGTACACTTGAAATGGTCAGGATGATAAATTTTATGTTACAAGTATTTTACCACAATTAAAAGTAAGTTTAAAAAGTTGAAACAAAAATTCTGTAAGGTGCTGTGTCCTCAGTGAAGCCAGTTGCTTCTAATACATTTGACGTGCAAAGCAAAATCTTGTATAATTTAGCAAAGATGTGGTTGTGCATGAAATAAATGGATAAGGAAAGGGATATCAGGATAGTATTTGTTTCAAAAAAGTGAACATTAACTAGGTTTACTTAAAGTGATGGCCTGGAAGAGGAAATAATAATGGACACTCCAAGTCCCAATGACAATCTGCAAGTGGAAACCTCAAATTTATTTTGTCAATTTCTTACCTCAAAAAGTTGTAAAATAGTGAATAAATTTTTGCCTTTAGTAAAACACAGCTCTGTTCTTTGTAATGACTTGTGATGTTATTAATTTTATCTGTTGAAAGGAGATGGGGAGCATCATTTTTAACCTCTGGGATACTCAATTTCATCACCCATAAAATGCAGACTGAGTTTATGTCTGAGTTCTCTGACACTGTATGTGATAAATAGCTTTGTGTGTACATGAATGCTTACATATTCATATTCATATACATGTATAGATACATAAATTTAAAGTAATATCTTAAACATTGTATGTACTCAATAAAAAGTAAGCACTATTATTTTTCATTATTGTAGAAAACTTATAAATAAGAAAGTTACACATTTTGTTTCATTCTTTTCCTTAGATTATTATGAAAAATACTGGCTCTTCTGCCACTTAACACTATGTGGCAGAACACTCATGTCCTTAAAGTATAAATAGTTTAGAAACATAGCTTTAATTATGAACCTAGTAGAGTTAATATGTCATAATTTTCATTGATTTCTTCACTCTATGCATGCTTTTATTAGGCTTACTATATACTGGCACTAGCATAGTATCTGAGCAAGTCCTGCTTTACAGGTATTTAAACTGAAGAAATTACTATGATGAAAAGACAACAATTTAAGTGCCAAAAAAAGGAAAAGGGAAATGATTGGGAAGGCTTTTCATTTGGAACCTCATTGCACAAGCTGCAGCAATCACAGGAGGTTATGAGCTGGGATGTAAGGGATACAAAATGCCTACTCAGGAAGATAATGCTGGTAACTAAGTGGAAGGTGACTCAGAAGAAGGAGAGGTTTTGAAATTTTATTTTCCCTTTATAATTTTTATTTTTATTAGTACATGATTAAAAAACATGACTGCATTCATGGTAGGGAGCTGGTAACTGCATAAAACACCTTGTTTCTTTTTTGCAGCTCCTTTCTCCCTCTTTGTGTCACTTGTTCCCCTTCTCTTTTGCAAAAGATCTATCAATCTACCTCTTATTATCTATTTTTAATTTTGATCTTTATTCATATTTTGTGTTTCTTGTGTAATAGAAACCATGTGATATTTAAGCTTGCTGTGTCTGATTTATGTTACTTAGTATTATTGTCTCAAGGTGCATCTGTTTTCCATCTTTTTTCACTGCAGTTGCTAAGTTTGGGTTATTTTTTTTAACTTTGTGTCTTCATCTCCTTCCTTTACAGCTCTTATGGCTACTCAGATAAATCACAAAGTGGAAAAATAAGTAAATTGCTAGCTCTGAGCACTTTGAACTGTCGCAGCTGTCATATTACCTTAGTTACTCCCCTGACCATACCTTCAGTAATGGTTACACTGTCCATTAAACACTTAGTTCTTAGAACTAAAATTATTACAAATCATGTTGCCAATGTGCAAGAATTTTAAAAAGATACACTGAAGGAGTAAAGTGTTGAAGATAAAGACATCTTATATATCTTAATAGTAGAGTATGCAGCCATGCATAAATCTCTGGTCCCCCTCAGTGACTATACATTTATTGGTATAAGCATTAGGAGAAATCCTGGGTACTTTTGCATACATATAATTCATGATTCAGTAAGCATAAATCGAAATCTCAGGAATGAAAAAATTGTGGAATCTCTTGAGTAGCCTGAAACAGATGGCTAGTTAAACTTCACAGATCTCTGTAATATGTGATTTTATTTCTTTGCACATGCAATTCCACAGTTACATCTTATCTCCATGCCATACATATGGTAGAACTAAAATGTTTCAAGAATGATTACGATCTATTTGTGCTGGCATTTCTGCTTTGTTAAAAACACCAGAACATTTTTAAGTAACAAAAGATCCTCTGAGAAAGAAAAATGTTTGTGTTTTCCATGGGTCCTCTTCCTAGAAGAGAAAGATAACTTATCTAAGTGCATGAAATATTTGGGAAAGAATGTAAGGTGCTCTTTTAAAAGTAGCCCTACTAATGTAGTCAATAATAGTTCTTTCCTCAAGCAATATGGTTTTATTGTGCAAGTTACCAAGTTTGAATGGAGACCATAGCAGATGAGTATATTTATAATGAATGGAAAATTAGGATTTAATGAGTCAAAGAAAATGAAATCATTTTTACAAGAGATATGGAAAACAGGCACTAATATTGTGCAAAATCAGTATGTACAATATGAAATTAGTACACTGTGTTAGAATTGAGGTTTTTTTTTTTTGACTAAGAAAAATCAGAAAGGGCAGAAGAGGCAAGAGCAAGGAGACAAGGAAATATATCCTTATATCTCATTTCATGAAACTCCCCACTGGATGACTAGTACCAAGAACTGATTGTGGTGAGGTATTACAGAACAGTTTCCTGCAGAGGTCACAGAAGATGAGGCAGCTCGATGGAACCATGGAAACTCTCCCCTTGAATTGAATTCTTGGCTCTACTTCTTGGTCTTCTCTTTACCTCTCTGAGTCTGTTTTTGAATAATGATCAGACTCATAACATATAAAAGATTGTTTTACCTATTTCATAAGGACACATACATAAATAAAGAATAATAATACAGTAAACTTATACATTCTAGCACTTTGAAACCTGCATGACTTGTAAATGCAAAGTTAAAGTATAAGCAGGTAATGTGTTGTCGTTATCTTCAATATCCATCACTAAGAGCTTTCTCACAGAAAGGCAAAACGGGTAGAAGACTGTTATGAAACTTCTTCACTTACAATATTGAAAGTATAGATAGTATTGGGGCAAATATAAGGTGTGATGAGTGGTGAATGTTTCAGAGTAAAAAATTTACAGTAAAAAATACGTTGCCAATAAAGATGGGATATGTATATTAAAAAAAGAATATTCTGAGTATTTTGAAAATGATTAATGTGATGCATCTTTTACAGTAAAACTTTAAAAACATTTAAATATTGATTAAACTTTTTGACCACCCCTTGTACAAGGCTAAGAAAAACGCTAGTTCTCCCTTTTGAAAATAAGAGAAGTAACTTTCTTTTCAGCACACACTCATCCCAGAGTCCATATTATTCGAACATTTACTTTAGTTATTTGTAATATGTTTCTCTGTTTCTTTTAAATATATGTAAATATTTTTAAAAACCAAATTAGTCTTTTGGTATCTTTAAGATCCAGAAATATCCTTATCAAGGATCTGGGAGTATATAGATTTCGTTTCTGCAAACTTGTTTTTTATTAGTGCATGTTTGCAGTACATAATAATTACATTCATTGCGGGGAGCTGGAACATGTATATGATACATCTTAATCCTTTTATTTCCCCATTCATTCCTCTCTCTCCCTTTTCCTTTCCTTCCATGCCTTTTACATTTGTAAAAGCTCTATTTTCTTGTTTTCTACTACCCAACCTTTATTTTACTCTTTGAATTATTTATATTTTTGGCTTCTTGTATAAAAATTCATATAACATTTAAGCTTATATGTCTGATTTATTTCACTTAACATTGTGGTCTCAAGATGCACTAATTTTCTTATAAATGACTCAAATTTATATTTCGTGGTAGAGTAATGTGTCCTTTTGAAATATAATCATCCAGGAAGACAGCTCCCCTATCTTCCAGTTTCTGTGCCAGTACAGGAGTATAACTTGATTAGCAGCTCAGTTAACAACTATTTTCCATGAGAAAGTTATGAAAAATTCATTTAGCTTTCAGATAAAGCCAATAGGGAGACACCCCATTTGCTAAATAAATTTATCATGAACTATGTGTGATACATAATTCTGTCAAATCTTGTTGAGGACTAGTTAGTTTTGATCCTGAGAATTTGTATAAACGTGTTATGTTGGCTTGGCTATCTACAAAGGTGGAATTTCTTTCTGTCTTTGTAATATCTTTGGAGAATTGTCTGTAATGCAATCCCATTATAGTTTAAGTAGCTTTTGATAACAAAAGTAGAACTCTGTGGAGAAGTTATCTGGATTGAAAGAAAATTCCACTTTAAATCACCTTTCCCTTCTAAAATAGTACTGTATTTAAAATCATGAACTGATTCTTGGCTGAGAAGGTTTATATGAAAGCTTTGGCTTTGCTGGTTGTCTGACCTATGACAAGTTTCCTAGTATCTCTATAGCCAAGTTTGTTCATTTTTAACACAAGAATACTTATAAAAGGTGTATAAGAATATAACGAGAATTGAGTAACACACAAAGCACATCACATAGTATCTTGGACACATAGCATAATATGACTTAGTTACCAATATTATTCCAGTTATGCAACAAATTTATTATTGACGGATATGATAGTTTAGTTTACCTAATTAATTAGCTGATTTAAATTAACTAAAACTTTAAAAAGAATTTAGGAAGCCAGGGATTTAGCTCAGTGGCATAAGCACCTGCCTCACAAGTATGAGGTCATGAGTTCAATCCCTGGTATGAAACAAACAAACAAAAAAAGAATTTAGGAATTGTCATGCCCAACTTCTCACTTCCTGAAAAGCAAAATGATTTGACAAAATCATTATCCAACTTTGCTGAGCTGAGTCTGATGTAGATTTTTGATTCTTGCATCAGACTTTCTTCAGCACATTGCTTTCATCTTGTAATCTAATTACTGTAAATTGTTATATGCTTTACAGTGTGGAAGTATGACAGACACTCACCTTCCTCTTCTTTGAGGGAGTCATATTTTCTAGATTGGCAGGAAGAATTATAGAGTGAGGAGAATAATGTTCAAACACAAAATATCCTTTCAGTTCAGCTTTGCTCCATTCCATGGCAACTGTTATTTATGCTAATTTAGTACCAAGTCTTTTACAAATAAGTTAAAAAATGATGATGGTGATAGTGATGACATTGTCTTCTGAGTGATAGTGATACTAGTGATGTTGATAGTAATCACATATATTAGTGACCAAAGATGGTGAAGTACGTGAAGAAGTGTTGCTGTGATGAAACATGCCCTGCAAAGAATCACACAGTCATTTATTAGTGTTCCTTTTACATTGGGAATCTCCACCAATATGCTTCACAGATCAGTTTCATGACTCTGATCATATAAGTGAATATAAGTAGTTCTACATCTATTTATTTGGCTAATATTTTCTCTCTTTTTAAAAATTTATTTTCGAAAAAAATATAGAATTTTATAATCAAATAATAAGAGAATTGTAATAGTTTTTACACTGTGTATCATCTTCAAAGTTTTTACTGAAAATAAAATTCACAAACCAAAAGGACTTAGCAAATGGAAACAAGCAGATGACATGAATCTTTCTTTTCAATGAAGATAAACTAGCTATAAATTACTCCTTTTAGTTTAAATTCTACTTCATTTGTTGCCTCTAAGATAACCTTTACTGTTTCCTATTTATATAATGGTGCCTTTAGCTGTTTTTGACTTCTATGGGTCCTGAGGTCTTTTAAGAAGTATCATTGTATATCATACTGTGCCTGTCAAATCTCAGTTCAGCAAGGTTGTGGAATAACTTTATTTTGACATCTATTCTTAGAAGTAAAATGTAATATATCTATCTATACTTTCATTTGTGGACTTTATTCTCATATATTTAAAGTTTTATCATCTACATCTTTTTTGCAACTCTGCATAGAAACTGATATTACATCTTTATTTCCTAAATTATTCTATCAATTCAAAATTATCTTAAAATGATATTTTTTCTCATGTTTGCTATATATTTTAGTCCTTTGGGGAAAGTCATATTTTATACCCGTATGATCTGAAATACTGGGGTCATTCTACTTCCTACGGTGTCTAATTGTAACCAAAGATGAACTCTTAATCATTTTTCCTGTTTTGTCATTCTTTTCTCATCATTCCTGTTGTTGCTGTTCTCATCTTGGTGCTTAATAATTACCACCTGTCCCATAGTCATCAGTGTTTTCCCGATTTTATTCTTTCACATTGCAAGCTTTAATGTAATCACTTGTGTAACATTTCCAGGACATTTTACTAAGACAGTTTATAAAATGTTCCTAAACTCTCAGTGGCACTTGATTGTGTCTATTTTTGGGTTCTTTTCAAGGTCTTCTTTGTTTTGGTTTCTCTAAGTTCATATGATCTGATTTCAATTATTTACTATGATGTATAATACCCTCAATGCATTTAGACAGTTTTCATTTTAGAATTCTTTTATGCATACTGCTTTTTATCAGTGTCAAATATTTTATAATAGGAATTAAAACCTGGGCAAACCCACAATCTATTACTGGTAAGCAGAATTTTAATCTCAGTAATTTATCAAATTGAACAATATTGAGGACAAAATTTTGAAATCCTCCTCACCCGTGAAAGCCTTCCCTGAATATTTCAAGTATATTGGAGCTTTCCAAGAATATTCTATGAAGTTCTTCCTGAACTACTCCTATCATATACTTGTACTGAGTTTGGCCCATGGTGATCTTTTGCTACACAAAAGTACAGTTAAAATATGCATTGAAATATAATTAATGTGCATTGTGGTCTCTAAAATAGCCTCTTAAGGAAACCGTAAATTTAATCTAATCAAGTAGCTATTGTTCAAAGTCTATTCTCTTTAATATTATCAGTGAGAAATTATAATCTTTCTAGAATGGATTGAAGTTTTAGGCACAGCCAAACCAAGAATAATTCATAGCTAAATCAGTGGAAAATAGATGATCAAGTTGGGTAACACAATTTCACAGTAAAAAATAAAGTGTGACTCTGCAGCAACAAGTTTATTTCTTTTTCTTTTTCTTTTCAGAAATTGCAGTCTAGTTACAAAGATGAATTCTGAGGGACAAATTAGTGGAAAGAAACACCACATCTTCATATAACTAATCTGAAGTCAATTCTTCATCATGATGCTTACATTTATGCTTATTAATACACAAACTTACAAGACATATTTCTGTATTATGTAATCTAATATTTATTGCCTTTGTTTTAGGTCTGTTAATCTTCAATGTGCAAAAGCAGTTAATGTAGGAAATGGGAATGAAATGATTAATGTATTGAAATGTGAACCTTAACTTGGAAGAGTTTCTTTTTGTATATAAATGGGACTTACATATCCTGTTTTGCTCTTGTCTCTATAATTTGAATTTTAAACCCAAAAATGCCACCATCTGTACGTTAATCCTGTAAAAAGCACTTCACTCTTGGCACTGCTATTTCATCTATTAGGTAAAAATATTATCCTGGATTTTTATATAGTTTTAAATAATTTTTACAGTTTTTCAGTTTTGTAAATATTCAAACATTGAGCATCATTTTAAATGCTAATATAAATATGTAAATTCATCACAGAAAAAAGAAATATTGCTTACTTTTAATAAAGGCATAAGAAACTGAAAACATAAAAATAAAGAGAAAGATCAAAAGGTACAATAGATACTGTGAAAGAGAAAGTAACTGCTCAAAAGTAAAGGACAACTGGGTTAGGGGAAAGGAGAAAAGAAGAAATATATATATATATATATGATAGCTAAGATAATTTTACTACTTATTCTATTAGTTCATTGAAAGGAACAGTTAGTGGCAGGGGAAGAGAACAAGAAGCCAACAAGAAGCCAAGTCCTCCCTGTGAGTCAGCACCATGCATTGGCCACTGGGGAGAAAACCAGACACCAGCATTTTCCCATGAGTTGACGCCATTTGTGGACTGTAGGGGAGGAGAACAAGAAACCAACAAGAAGTCAACCAACATCACAACACAATTCCAACAATTTGAACCCACAAAATAATGGTAAAATGGGCCCCAGAAGACTCTGTGATAAAAATGGTACTTTGCATCATTTTAGTTCAAACAGTTAAATATATTTAAACATAATTTTTTAGAATTTGGAACTTTTTGATAGGAAAGCTGTTCTGCCATGTGCCCAAAGATTTGAGCTGCAGCTTGATATTTAAACACTTCAAGTCTCAATTTCTTCACCTTCAGAATTAAGCACAGCCCTGGCTACAGGATACTATGCAGATTAAATGTAAAATATCCAAAGCAACTTGTATAAAAAACTCTTTTAAACAGTAATTATTTTTCCCAGTGACATTCACTTCACTACAACTGTTTTTTCATTTGTGCTTGCTTTCAAGGTTGCCTTTTATTTGGCCTGCATAGCTTAGTAATGTGCAAATGCTTCACTTTTTCTTTTTGAATAACTCATTCTTTAAGTCTATGTATATAAAAAGTCACATTTTGCTGGTAGAATTAATCACTATGCTAGTTGCAGCATTACAAAGTGACAAATGTCAAAAGCAAAGCAACAAAGATGTACATATATGTAAATATGTGTGTAAGTATATATATGTATATGCATATGATTTCCACTTGTCTCATTTGCAAATATCTTATTTCCAAAGGTCGCATTTATGGATTTTAAGCAACTCAACACACCCTTTTGTGATATACAGTTCAACTCATAACACCACCTGTTAATCATTTGCTGTTGGAAACAGACCCTCCTGGTTAGGGTGGCTTTCACAGGTATACAGTCAGTACAAATGAACGGGGTCTCGTGCTCAGGAGCACTTCCCAACATCTGACTGGAGTTTAATGCTTTGCAGTTGTGTGTGTAAAGTCTCATAATTTTATCTTTAATTTTATGTTTGTAAGTGATGATTGATGGTACGCTGAAGCCTATGACATTGTCTTGTTTTTGGGGGTCATGCATGGTATACCTCCTGCTGTCTCTGCTGGTGGGTTTTAAGTAGCCATTTCCCTCCCTCTCTCCAACATAGAGGGCTTTCACACTTCCACAGAAGACTCAGTGATCACAGGATAAGAATGTAGACAAGGAGTCTAGATAGGGTCCCTGATTCTAGGAAGTGTGGAAGAATTTGCTGCGTGAGGGGCATGGCATGGAGAGGATCAGAATAGGGTGCGCAATTTCCATGAAATTTCAGGCTATGGTGGCTTACCTGTGGCCCCAGGAATGGCAGGAGACCACACTGTGTTTTGCTAACAAGGTGGCAAGGACTAATGTCATGCCCATGCCTGATCCTGGTATCACATGGTTCTGGAGCACAGGTTGCAATTCTAGGGGTTTGCTCATTAGCAGTGTTTTCCAAATTTGAACCCCAGAAAGAAAGGATGATTGGCTGCACTTCTCAATACTGGCTGAGTCCCACCAGCTGATTTCAGAAATGGTGTTAGAGGATGGGTCAGAATTAGGTGATATGCACCAAACTATGGGACAAGGTCCCCATGTGTACTTACTATACTTGGTCTTAGCCAAAAGGCCAAGAAGTGATTTGTACTTAGTTAGAGAGTATTCTTATCTAACTCTGGAGGTATGAACAAAAATTTAGAATGCACTGGTGTCAGGTGAAGAGAAACTTCAAAGAAAATAAAAGGTTTCATGTTTTAATTTTTTAAAAGTACTCCCAGTTCACTTTCTTTTTTAAATTACTTGAGTAATGAATCCTGCATTTTCCTTTTGCACTGATCAGGATAAATGAAATAGCTGGTCCTGCATTTAATCATTTCACTTCAGTGGTTGTCCAGGTACTCATATATTTACATTCTCTCCCCTTTTGAACTGACATGGTTGCTCTTATTATTATTCTTACTTCTTAGGCACTTATTACTGGTGGTAAAAATTTTTAAAATTCCATAGAAGGAAAACAATCTAAAATAAGAAACAAAAGATGAAAAACTCCCACAAATATTGTACAAAACTGTATTGTGAACTAACTGAATGGACTTAAACTTAGATGATCCTGGTAAGATCCATTTAAATCAGAATAATTAAGAATGACTTGTAAGAATGGAATAAACAAACAAGATGGTCAATGATATTTTATGTACAGACAATAGAATGTTCCAGCAGATAGAGTGATACTAGCTTTCTGCGAAAAATATCTATATTGCAGAGATTTTACAAATTTATGCATGCTAGTGGTTTTTAAGATCTTATTTTGATTAAGGAAAAAGTAGACAGTCACAGATTTTTATAAAATGAATTAAACACCAGCTGTCAAGCTGAAATAACAATTTAACTCCAGTTATCAAATAGTCAATTCCCTATTCATTTAATAACTTTAGTGAATTAAGAAAAGAATGCAATTTAATTTATCTGGTTGCTTGTATTAGAGAAGCTATCTTCTCAGGAGTCCTTGAATATAGTTTCAGAAGTGGCAAGATTTCTGTAGCAAATATGTGTTCTGTGATAACTGGTTGTCCTTTAGTCAGCTCAGTAAACAGCTGCATTTTTTAAAACCGTTACAGGTTAATGAAAGCTGGGAGAAAATTCTAGTTTTAATTCCATACAGAAGTCTTTGAGTTCTTTTAAGTTATCCCATGCAGATTGTTTCAACCATTTTCATTTACTCCTACATGACCCACTTTTTACTGCATTGCTATGGCTCTACATGGATCTGAAGACTGTATTAGCCACAGACAATTGCAATAAGTACTTTTCCAGAGAAATGGTTAGCACTCTTACTGAAATATAATGGGCTTTCTAAAAACCTATTAAAGTCATACACAACTTCAGGCTTCTTCCATTATTTTAACTCCATCAGTGACAATTGGTACAGTCTAGATACAAACTAGTATGAATACAACTTGGTGATATAAGGCAAATAAGAGCTTCCTAAATCCACACTTGTGAGACAATTTTTGTCTTTATGAAGTTTATACTGAGTGATTATTTATACCATATAGCAAGTGTGATTATAGATATTCAGATATTCTATGAATATAGTTTAAATTGTGATTTTTCTATAAATTGTGTAGCCTCATTTGCCTTTGAAAATCTAAAATCTATTGTTAAAATAAAAACTGGTTTTTCATAAAATTGTCACTATTCCTATTCATATGTAGTGTAGAGACCAATTCTCTTCTTGCAACAATGGCTGTTTTATTTTATTTCCTATTAATCAATTTTATTAGTACATTTTAGATTTACATAATGATCATATTCATCATAGGACATTTTTACCTGTACATAATGCAACTTAATTCTTACTTTTTTTTAACCATTCCCCTACCCTATCTTCAATCCCTCTTCCCCTCTATATTTACAAAAAGCTTTATTTCCATTTTTTTCTTAGTTTTTTCTTTTTCTTTCCTTCCTTTCCCCTTCCCCAACTTTAGTTTCCCTTTCCATTTGAACTTTGTCTTTCTTTTTTATAATAGATAGTATACACTTTGATCCCTATTTACTCTTTTGATTTCTCACAGAGAAACAATGCAGTATTTACACATGTGTGTTCAATTTATTTAACTTAAAAGTATGGTCTCAAAATCCATTAATTTACCTGGTGATGTCTTGAAATGTACACTTACAATGAATAGATACTTTTCAGATGAAGTAGAAACAGAAAATAAATATATGAAAAATATTTATTCAAATTAAACAATGTTTATGCAAATTAAAACAATGTTAGGATTCCCTGTCACTCCAGAAAGAATGGTTATTTTCAAGAAATCAACCAGTAAGAAATGTTAGTGTGGCTATGGGGAAAAGGAACCCTTCTTCACTGTTGGTGGGAGTGTAGACCGGTGCAACCACAGTGGAAATCAGTGTGGAGATTCCTCAAAAAACTAAAACTAGAGGCTCCATCCAAGCCAATTATTCCTCTTCTTGGTGTCTTCCTGAAAGAATTAAAAATATTATACTACAGCAATATATGTACACTCATGTTTATGGTGAAATGGTTTGTAATAGTTAAATCTTGGAAAAAACACAAATACTCATCATGAATGAATGGATAAAGATTTAACAAAATTTGTTTACACAATGGAGTATAGTCGGCCACATTTTATTTTTGAATTTATTTTTATTAATATATGTTTTCAGTTCATATTGTTTGTGTTCCTTGTGTGAAGTTAGTACATATATGTAACACATTTTAATTTCATTTTTCATCCCTTTTTCTTCTCTTCTCTTCTCTCTCCCTGCATTTCTGGATTTTTTGCCTGTTCAAGAAAAATCTATCCCCCTTCTTTTTATTATCTAATTTTTAGTTTGTTTTTATTTATAATTTTAATTCTCACACAAGAGTTCTACTTCCATTCTATCATTTATATTTAGGGAAGAAAAAGATGTATAAGGCATGCTATCCAGTGTTTTTAATGACTCAGATAGTTTCCGAAAAATGTGCTGTTAGGTTTTTGGTAATGGAAGGAAATTCATAGAGTGTACTTACACAAACCTAATTGGTATCAATCAATTCGAAGTGTTTTTATTTTTTTGGTATGATCAGGGTCATGGTAAACACAAGATTTAAAAGGCTGCTACAGTGCAAGATAGTATACTATTTTACAGTAAAAATTTTGCATTAGCAGAATATTACACTACAAATAAAGCTAAAATTGTATTATAGTAAATTTAAAATACATCAACATAATTGTATATTATCATTGTCACATATAATCTACTGTGCACAACTATATGTGCTATACTTTTATATGATTGGCAGGTAGTAGTATTTTTTACACTTTATGTAACATAAGAAATATCACTAGGAATTTTTCAGCTCCACTGTAATGATATAAAACTGTTGTATTTGTGGTCCATCACTGACTGAAATATTAGGCAATACATTACTGTCATTCATATGTTCAAGATTATCATCACTCAGGAGGTACTAGTGATTTTTAATCAACATAATTTATGTTTGCTTTGCTTTAGTTGCAATGTAATCTTGCTTTTAGGTTTTTGAAGAACTATAATATCCTTATTTACAAGAAAACTGTTGTTTGGAGAGGTGAAATATCATGTCAGAGAATGAGGACATAGTTAATGGAAGAGCAAAATGTAAAATTTTAGTTTATCATAATCATAAGGCAAGAATCACTTAATTATGCATATTTCTGCTAATAAAAATAAGATTATATATGAAAGCTATATATAGCATCAAAATTCCCCAGGAATGAAAATATTGGGCAATTAACCTTTCCCTTTAGATATTTTATTTTCCTGAAAAGAAATATTTCTTATGTAGGTGATCCTAAGTTTTAGGAAGAGGCATAATTCAGACTAACTGTCTTGGCTTGGGACAGCATTGTTAGTTTGTAGAATCAGTAAAGTTATGAATAGGGCATAAAGAGTGTGAGCCAAGAGTTTTTAGGGATTTCCAGGTTCAGGGAAGGATTTTAAATGAGAAATCCAGAGTACCTTTTAGCTTTCTTAACTTGGCAACCTGGTAACTAGGAAAAATACAAAAAGGTCAAAATTGAACCAAAATCAAATTTGATTTGGACAGAAGGAAACATATGTCCTGTAGTAAACTGTTAGCACACTCAAAGAGGTTGAGGTAAAGGAAAGTTTTTAAAGGCAAAAAATGAGATTATACAAGATGTTTCAAAACAATAATTTTGGTTACAATGTTTAATCATCAATGTAACCTCAGTCTAAGGTAGAACTGACCATTTCTGGGCAAATATTCCTGTGAAAATACTTTTTGTATAATTTATGATAGACATTATATAAGCTCCTGGTTTCTAGTAGTCTTTTGTCATAGTCACTAACAGATAATCATGTGTAAGAACTCTAAATTTGTAACCTCACAACTTTATTTCTTTTGTGATAGGTTTGGCACATGGTAATCCATTTTGATTCTTACAACTTTCACTAATTAGGGTATAACAAATTAGGGATGCTAATTGTGGGGATTTCGGAAATGATATCCTAAATCATAAACTATGCCAACTTTTTTTTTATTTAAAGAAAAAACAAAACAAAACGGAAAGAGGGTAGAAATAATACATAATTTCAAAAAAAGTAAGAAATCAGTTGATAATTACATATTTTCTTCTTAGAAGTAGTTGTTCAAGTTACATAAGTAAAGCCTACAAAGTGGACAGTTAAACAGTGAAACTGCAACCAGTTCTGTTCACCTATCCAACAAAAACTTAGTAATATGGTAGTTAATATTACACACTTAAACATACATGCAGTTATATCCTTTAGAGTACTTTCTTTTTCTCCCCTTTTTAAACAATAACTATAATTAATTCTTGTAAACTGTTTAGAAGTTCTACGCATGCATGGATCTCTGCACATACCTATCCTTTCTGTATTAGAGGGAAAAACAAATCAAAACAAGAAAACAAAGCAAATTCCTAGAAAAACACAAAATGAAAACATCGTATAGAACCAAAATACTAGGTGATATACAGTAGTTACTATGATGTCTCTTGTTATTTTCAATAGAATTGTCTATATCATCAGGCATAGTATAATTGCACATAGCAGTACATAGCAATATTAACAAAAACAAAACATTGGAAACATTATATGACTTCAAAAGCAGTTAATAATCCAACCGGAATGGCTATACTATTGAATCTTGTCATCTTCAGAATAGTCGCCTCTACTCTCAGACTTGATATTATCAAGCATACCAGATTCGAATAAAATCAGTTAAGACAAAACAGAATACTCAAACCAGTATGGGTATACTATTGAATCTTGTTGTCTTCAGAGTAGTTGCCTCTACTCTCAGACTTGATACTATCAAGTATAACAGATTCAGATAAAATCAGTCAAGACAAAACAGTGATCTAATAAGCCAGATTCAAATAAGATCAGTCATAGTAAGACAGTGTAAGTAATACAGGGTTTCAGCTTAAGTTAATAGGAAATTAAGGATAGTTACCACAGTATATCGTGCTATTTTGGGGATAGCTGTCTGTGCTTTCAAATATAGTATGAGTAGACAGACTGGAACAGAATAAAATCAAACTAAACAGCACAATAAGAATAATGTGGCTTTTAAATCCTCATACACTGCTAACAAAATGTCCTCTGCCTTCCTTTTTTAGACAATTCATCCCCTTTCACTTTCTCAGGGTGCTTTGTACATTTTGGGTCCCACTAACTCCTTTAGTTTTTAGATTGGGGGGCTGCTATCTATCTAAGTGGTTCTGAACCTTTTTACCCCTGAGCTTGATCATGAGCTGTATTCCTTTACTTACTAAAGCCTCAAGGTTTTCCTTCCTTATAGCTGAGTAGTTCTCCATTGCTCAAAAGTGGCATGATTAAGGAGCAACATTTTCTTTGACTTTCTCTCTCCAGACCACCTTTTCCCTTTCTTTTAATCCTGTTCTCTCTCAAGTTGTAGGAAAGACTTTGTTTAAAATTTCCCTGGCTGACTGAGGTCTCTCTCTTGAAGAATGCAGTTATTAGAAAGTTTCATTAACCAGAAAGTTGAACTTGCAGGAAAAAAAAATATTTCTCCCCAACCACAGAGATTTTTCATCTATTTTTGTGAAGACTATGCCTTAGGAGACTTTATTTTCATACAAAAACAACCTTGTTCACCAGTGTATGTCTTCTTGCATTTGTTTCCTAGCTTTTCACCTGAGCTTTTATGTAACTTTCTGTTTTGTTTTGGGGCCTGTGTGTGTGTGTGTGTGTGTGTGTATGTTTTGTGTGGTCTATAAGCTTCTACCATCTGGTCCTTTTCAGAGTTCATATTTCATATGGCCCCTGTGTACTTGTGCACGTTCAATGCATTTGGATGTTGTTTTCTCCAATCTGTCAAGTTTCAGTCCTTTTCAGTCAAGCTTCAGAGAGCTAAGCAAAAATTTCTCATCACTACTTGTACAGTTTGCGGCCATGCCTGCAACTTCTACTTGACACAATACATATTGGACAAAAATAAGAGACTCCTTAGATATTTTATGATATATGTACATATTTTAAAAAACTAATTACTTGTTGAAGGATATAGTCTCTCTGTCTCTCTCTTCTTTCTTTCTGTCTTTCTGTCTGTCAGAAAAAATGTCATCTTTCATCTTCCTCTCTCTCTGTTTCTGTCTCACACACATATAGATAAATCTATCTACATATATATTCTACTGTGTGTATTTTAGATAACCAATATATTAGTAAGTATGCTTAAAATAATTCAATTTAGAAATAGTGTTGTCTTAGATGAATCATCTGTTTGGCTAGAAAATAGTTTTATTTTTCTGCTCAGTTCAATACTGCCATACAGCATTCACCTAAAATATCTTATTTAATTCATTACCTATTAGTAATATTAATGTCTAATGTAATATTTTTGCAGGAGCATTGGCTTTAAATTTAAAATATGATATTAAATTTTGCTTGTGCTACCATTTGCTGCATAGGTACCTTTGAACGAATACTTAAAATATCTGAGGTACAATTTTCTTATCTATAAAATAAGAATAAAAGAATGTAGGCAGGATTGTCATGATGATTAAATAGTATAAGGCATGCAAAAATTTCTAGCATGATAAATGAAAGAGGATACAATTTCTATAAATCTTTGTGAAAACTAACACAATAAACTGCTGAAGCATAAATATTGTTTCATTATGGGCACAAGGAGGTCTCAAATTTCAAAACTATTTTCCAGTCTGAAAATATTTAGCTTTTAAAAGATGACTTAATAAATTCTGAAAATCAAAGCTATGAAGCAGTTTCCTTTTATTCCTAGCAGGGCCAGTATATTATATGTTATCGCCTTTCATACTTCCCCATATTCTCCTACCAGCAACTCACAGCAATCATAGAAATGGTAGGAAGTATGAAATATAATCTTCATAAGGTGTTCGTATGAAGACAAAGGTCAGAAAGGGTATTTATTTTCATGAATTGTGAAATTAAAAGATTTCTAGTAAAAGTGGGGCACATTTCTCAATATTATAGCTCATTAAATGTTCTGTACTTTTAGATCTGCATACTATCTTAAAATCAGGTACAATATAAATTACATATCATAGTAGAAAAAAGTTGAAAAATTTTAACAACTTACTAGAAGTCCAAATATGTTCATTTATTAATTGCAATTTAAGACCGCAAAGTTATAAACTATAATGTTGTTATAAATATCATTCAGGCCATATCATAGATTGATATAACTAATTGCTAGGACATGAAGAACTACAATGAATTCCACTAGAAAATCCTGAGACTTAAACACAGTGAAATAAGAGATTTATAGTACATTCATTTTTGGGTTTATCACAGAATCACTGAATACCAAATCATCCTTGAAAGTTCATTGCTCTTTGTTTATTGAGGCCAAATATTTTATTAAACTTTTAAAGAAAAGAGAGCTCTTAAAAGCTAGGCAAACTTTAGTTGCATTCAATGTTGTGCAGTACTTTGACAAGAGAACATCACACAAGCCACATATGCTATGACAAGGGTATAAGCCACAATTCACAGAGAACATTCAAAATCTTCAAGGAAAATCCATCATCCACTTGCCTAAGCAAAAATAAAGTAGCCTTCTATGAAATATCAATATATCTTTCATGATCTTTCAAACTTTACCAGGTCACTTATATGAATGAGATTTGTAAGAAGTTTAAAGAGACTGGTGGCAATCAATTCTACACTTTTTCCTGTAACATAAGATCAGGATCTACAATCAGTCATTCCATCAGATAAAAAAAACAAGCTTCTGGTAAAATTGGAAATATAAATGTGGTGTGTTATTAGCAATATCCACTTAATATGAAAAAAATGATTTTCATTAAGATCCTACTGCTCTTCTCTTTACTTTTATAACAGAAATTGCCCTAAAATTACTTAATTTACCTAAGTAGTATTCTTACAATGCTGTATTTCATATCTGTAGCTATTTTTGTGTGTCTGAAGTAGCAAAGAATGAGTTAGATATCCATCCAACAAAGTTCTTGTGGAATAACTAAAATAAAATAATGAGATCTTTAGTGATGTGTGTCCGTAAGTCATCATTGTCAATGCAGTGGAGAATTTTATTGTAAAAGAAATATAAATAACTTTTGTTGTTAAGAAAATCTTAGAAAAATATTTTGGCAGAGATGGGAGGCTGCTAAATAAAATAAAGATCAGAAAAAAGATCTTGAGAGATGGCAAGAAACTGAGTTTACTCGAAAATGATAAAGGCAAATTAGCAAAGAGAAAAGGTTCTGATGAGTATTATTCTTAATAAAAACATTATATTAGAAGTCTGCTGATTTTTTAAACTTGTGGCAGGGATAGTCCCCATATGACTGGATGGATTTTGATTAACAACTTTTCTTGAAAGCCAAGAGGAGTTGATTTTTGGGAGGAGTTTGGAAAGGCTAAAAATTCTAGCTAGTGAAGTCCTAAAATGTTGTAAACAGAGGGTTATGAATATTCTGGTTAGAGCTCAGAAAACTAGAAAGCTGATAAGAAAGCAGAGAGTATAGGCCAGGTTTATGAGGTTACAGTTGGAAATGTGAACTCTGTTGAGAATTGGTTAAGTTATTTGGAAAATAACATCTATATTTTATGTCCTAAGACTTTTAGGAACCTGAATTTTGCGGCGCCCTTTTCGGTCCATGCCCTGTCCTAGTCCATCCACATCTTGTGACAATCGCTTCTCCAGGAAAAGGACACCGCATGTGGGAATTGGACACAGGGATCTTGGAATGTTTTGTACTGATAATTGTAATTTGTGTAGTTCACATGTGTATGTTTTTATGTAATTCTCAATATGGAGTCGAGGGTGGAGACTCCAGGGGGGTTGCTGGAGGCCCTCTAGATAACCCCTTTGTGAGGACTGATTGTGGGGTTTTGCCTTCTGTGAATAATGTGAGAGAAGTGAAAGAGCTCATGGAGGAGGATTTATAAAATTCCTGTGAGACAACTACCCTGAGACACTGGACAGGCAGCCAGAGACGGGCAAC